>JAQFVV010012562.1:2146922-2324422 GCA_028023455.1 Epiperipatus broadwayi | reverse complement strand
TTAATCTTGTTGCCAATTTATTCTTTTTAGTTCCAACATACAACATTTCTTTATTATCTTTAAAACAATCTATACATTTTTAAATATAAACCAAATTTATAACTTCTAAATTATTACAATCATTATCATTATTAATTAACAAATTTAAACATTTTTTCTTTTTATAAATAAGATAAATAATATTTTTTATTCGTCATATTAAATAATTTTCTAATTGTAACAAACTTTTGAAACATTAAAATCAACATCAATTATTTTACTACTACTACTACTACTACTACTACTACTACTACTACTACTACTGCTACTGCTGCTGCTGCTGCCACTGCCGCCGTTACTGCTACCACTACCGAGGCTGCTGCTATTATATAATCTTATCCTATTATTCACTTTTTAATAAATCTTCCTTTGAACATAATTTAATTTCCCCTTGAATCCTATTATTAATAACATTTATTTTACTATGATTACCAATATCTGAAAAACAATTATATAAAATACCAAAAAATATTTTTTCTGTAAATAGAAGTTTCTATTAATATCCTATTACTATTATTATTTATTTTTTTAATTCTAACTTCCATATACTCAATAATATTAACACTTTCTTTTTTCATAGTAAATTTAATTTTATTCTCTTTACTAGTAATATATTTCAAAAAATTATCTGCTTTTCTCTTATTTCCATTAGACATCAAAAAGTAATCATCTACATACTGTACATAAAAAATTGGCCTATTATTATTAAAAATAATATTTTTAAAATATATTAATAGTAAAGAGGAGAAAATTAAATTTACTATGGAAAAAGAAAATGTTTATATTATTGAGTATATGGATGTTAGAATTAAAAAAATAAGTAATAATAATAGGATATTAATAGAAACTTCTAATTATAGAAAAAAATTTTTTTTTGGCATGTTAAATAATTGGTTTTCAGACATTGATAATCATAGTAAAATAAATGTTATTAATAATAGGATTCAAAGAGCAATTAAATTGTATCCAAATGAAGATTTATTAAAAAGTGAAATTAATATGATAAAATATGAATGTTTTATAAATAATTGTCCTAGGGAGGATATTAATGGTTTGTTTTGTAATAAAAATATTGAAAAAATGAATAATAGGATAAGATTAAATAATAAAGTAATAACAACAACAACAACAATAATAAAATAATATAGTAGTAGTGATGGTGGTGGTGGAGGAAGATAATTTACATTGGTTTTAATGTTTTAAAAGGGTTGTTTGTTAAAATTTGGAAATTATTTAATATGATTAATAAAAAATATATGTTATTATTTGTTCTGTTTATAAAAAGAAAAATCTTTAAATTTGTTAATAAATAATGATAATGATTATAAAATTGAAATAAATTGAGCTACTGCTGAAAACTCACTGCACTTGTTAAAATATCCTCTAGACAGCAAATCAGATGTCATGATAGCCATCTAAATGACAATCAAACCTAAACACACAACAAAGATTTTACAAGAAAAGGGCAACCAATTTTCTCTCAACTTTTCTTTTTATATATCTAAGCCAGTCATAAGTATTTAGGTTTGAAAGCTTGAAGCTTTAAATATCTTCACAAACAACTCACTGAGTCTAAATCATAAACATACAATGTGAAATCCTATGATTTACTATATAGTAGTTTTTAGAATACATAACAAGCAGTAAAGTATATAAATAATATTTTAATTTGTGAAGTGCAGATAGTTAAAAATTGAAATAAATTGAGCTACTGCTGAAACTCACTGCACTCATTAAAATACCCATCTGACAGCCAATCAGATGTCATGATAGCTGTCTAAACGACAATCAAACCTAAACACACAACAAAGATTTTACGAGAAAAGGGCAGCCACCCTTCTCTCAACTTTTCTTTCTATACATCTAAGCCAGTCATAAGTATTTAGGATGGGTATTTAGAAGTTATGAATTTGGTTTATATTATAAAATGTTTAGATTGTTTTAAAAATAATAAAGAAATGTCATTTGTTGGAATTACAAAGAATAAATTGGCAACAAGATTAAAACAGCATTTAACTTTTTGCTTGATGAAGAAGCCATATTGAATATTTAAAAAAATATGTTGAGCCACAAATTTTATCATAACTTAAGTTTGTATTGTTCAAAAATGACATAATATATATTGTTTTATGCACAGAATACCTAACAATGTATTTAAGCTGAAAAAATATAGTCATTGATATTCAAAGTAATAAAAAAAAGAATAAAAGTTAATATTTCTAATAATTATTTTCATATTATTTCATAAATTCAAAATTATCATGCATATAACTTAAAATTATATTTTTGTTACTAGATTAGTTGGATTCATCATAAAATTTATAAAAAATAGTATATAATAACACTTATCTAAGGTAATATATCACTTGAATACTTCATAGAATAAAGACATTAGTACCTTTCATTTTTCCTAGTAGCCCTTCAAAATGTAATGAATATGTATCCCTAATAACAAGAAGTTAATATTGGTCAATAATTAGTATAATTTGAATATTATAATGAAGAACTTCAAAACAATTTGTAATTTTTTAACAAGTACTACTAAAATAGACACTATATACAAAATAAAATAAAAAGTGAAAAAAATACTAAATTCATTATAGAGTTAAGCTTGAGGTACATAAGTTACTAGTTTAGAGTCAGTGCAATATAGTATTATTTATCTTATCTTTATAGGTTTTGAGAGCTCATATTGCTTCATGCTATTATGACCATAAATTTAGTAATAGCTTCATCAACTGCCACCTCTCTTTGCATTTGATATGCAGCTTTAAAATTTACATTGCAGTAGTCTATAATCGGCCTAAGTTTATATATATACTGTCAAAATCTTTACTTTTACATTTGCGTATTTTTATTATTATTAAAATGCAGACAAGACATTATAGGAAAATCAAAATTGGGTCATAATATTTGCAAAATATGTTTATCTTTATCTCATATCACCTAATTCAAATACTGGACCCAAACACACATCATATCAAAAAATACAGATAATTAGTGATATAAATTTACACAATCATGAGTTATTATATTGGTTTCAATATTAAATTTTTCATATACTTTTTATCAAATGTAAATTCAAATAATAAATAAAAAATATATAAAAATAAAATAATAAGTAAAAAATATATAAAAATAATTACTTATAATCGCCCTCATAACATTGTCTTCTAAACATATCAGTCAAAAGTTGTATTTTTTCTGATGTAATTTTAATGGTGAATATTCTTCCAATAGCTGGCAAAAAAATGAGAGAAAGACAAAAAAATTCAATTTACTTGATCACAAAAATTATAAAATTTTTAATTTTTATCATAGAAAAAAAAATTTAGCTTTTCAGAAAATAGAAAGATGGAAATGAAGGTGTAAAATGTGCATGTGTAGACCACATAGTTTTCCCACAATTCTAAACTGAAACCAGATATTGCAAATTCGAAAATTCTAGAGTACTGTCTTCATTTGAAATAATGAACTAGTATTATATGATAAAAATTCTCCAGTGTGTAAGTCACATGAGTAAATTTAAATATAAAATTTTAAAATAGAATCTTTGGAAGGTAAAATTTATATTAATGAAATGAAACCTGTAATGAATAGAAAATTAATTGAAAAAAAAGAGCTTAATAGATTGATTTAATTAAATAATTATATGGATTTTTTTAAAGAAAGGTATTTAAAAAACAAATGCAATGAAAAGTTAAGATTGTTTGTTAGAAGAGTTTTAGGATGAGATATTTGTATTTTGTTATACTATTATGGAATATTGGTTTTTTATGTATTCTTTAGTTGTTCTTTATCAATAAAGACTATAAAATAATATAGTCGAAACTTTGAAATATATTATTGTACATTATAATAGTTCATATTATAATAAATCAAGATTTGTGTGGATTGTATATATTTTGAAATTAATGTGTTATTTTTAAAATAGAAGACTGGGTTTGTTATTTTTAAATTTATTTATAATTATTATATCATTTTATATCACTATTGTTATTATAGAGCAAAAATGAAGATAACTTTTAAAAAAAATTAAAAGTAGAAAAACTTGCTTAAAAGTTTATTTTAATAAATTAGATTGAAATTTGACATTAAAACATAAAATATTAATAATAATAAAAAAATCTATTTTTTCAAAAAACAAGCATTTGAGAAAAAACAAAAAGATTCCTTCATTTCTGAATAGAGTATTGGAGTTTTTCCATTGCTTAAGGCAAGACAGAACAGTTTGCCTAACCTTTCTTATTATTATTGAATTTATTTTCACAATTTATTGATGACTTTAGGAAAAAAGAAAAAAAAACTTTTACAAGTTACATTCTATATTAGCGAGAAATCAAATAGTAAAATAAACTTTAAACAACTATTCTAAAATAGTTAAAAGACGGAGTATAAATTTCAATCGCTGGGTTAAATATTTATTTGTTTCGATTTTTTTTTTTAAATGATTAAAGTTTATAGTTAATTCCTGTATTAATATATCAATTTGGAATTTAATAAAGTAACAATGACGACGATGATGAACTTTTTTTAGTTGCACTCTTGGCTCCTCAACTCCCCAGTAAGAACAAAAATGTACTGTTGAAACTTAAAAGTGTATTACGATACAATAGAACATTACTGAAATAAAAAATGATAAAAATGACGTTGTTTAAACTAAATTTAATTTTAAGTTATTGTTTACTGTGTTTGTTATTTTTTGTCATCTTTTAAAATACACCTTATGAAAACTGATATTTTGTTTATTTCAACTCTGAAGATTTTGAAATTATTTCTCTCTATATAAAATGTGTGTGTGTGTGTTTGAGTGCAATGCATAAGATTATTTTATAACGTATTGTTTATTCTGCAAGTGTTTTATTTGCTCAAAAATAGATTATAAAATTTAAAAATAAAAAATAAAAAAAGGCAAAAAATAATAATAATAATTAAAAATTTATTCGGTATTGAAAAATTTATATAATACAAATAAAATTAGTTTGATAATCTAACAATTTTTATAAAATTTAATTTTACCTCTTACATCAATATCTTTAATTAAGAATGTTAAAAGATTAATTAGTACTTTTTTTTAAAAGAATAATTAATTAGATATTTAAAGATTTATTGGAAACAATGTTTTTTTTTTTCGTTTTTTTTTTTTTAAGTACCGAATTCAATAAATTCTGCATTAACTTTTATTTAAGAAAAATATGTGTATGTATGCGCAGTAATATTCAGCTACAGTTCAATCTTACTGAATAGAATCAATTATTAAAATACAGTAATTTCAGTTCATAGAAGTAATATTAATGACAAAAATATTAAAATATTAAATTAAGATGTAAGGGTATCATGAAGTAATAATGGTAACTATATTCACTTGTTCCATTGATAGTCTTGTGTCGCATTCATGCTGAGTAAAATCAGGTGCAAACTCATCTTTAACAATGAAACAATTAACAACCAATAACTTTTTTTTTAATTTAATGAAGAAAATTAAAAACAGAGACAGTACTCTTGTACCTCCAGATATCTTTGCAGCAACCTGGAGCCTCATAACCATTCTAACCTAACCATAGGTTTGAAGCAAATAGATTACCATTGTAAATAACATAGTCTTACAAAACTTTTACATCACCCAAGACATCTTACAGAATTAAACACCTGCAAACAAAATAGTTACCAAATGACATAATAGTGTATCTCATATACTTTCAAATTCCAATATGTATACCCTGTATCATATCAAATCAGATTACAAATAAAGTTTTTATTTAATAAAAAAATCTCTCAAACTTTCTTAAACCAGTGATTGATAAGCTTGACTAATAATGTTCTTCACTGTTCTTCTATTGGAAGCTGCTGGAGATGCTTTATTTTGAAATACGTTATTTAAAAGCAGAGTTTCAACTTTTGAAATGTTAAAATCAAGGATTCAAATTTCTGAAAAAAAAGTTGTACATCATATTTCAGTTCTCTATAATTGCAAATACTATCTTTAAAATGTTTATCATTCAGTGAAAGCATAAAATGCCCATCAAAATGCTATTTATAAGAAGTTTATGTAATCTTCCTAGCCAAAGAATAGAAGAGACCTATACTTAGCATAAAACTGAAACCTCTAAATTATATAGAAACTAAGTTGGTCTCAGATCTATGTAACTATGTAGGAGAGTTATTTGTATTCAAAATCTTAATTTTTTTAAAATTAGTCTATTAACTTAATAATGAAGCTAATAGATGATTATCAGATGTGTTAGTTTATTAGTTTCAGTTTTAAATTCTAATGCCTCACGGATGAAGGCAAAAATCAGAAAATATTCTGTGGATATGAATATTGTAGCACTATACCATCTAGTATCCGATGATCAATTATTCATGCTAGAGTAGTGTGAGAAGAATTGCTCTTGAAAGCATATGTATAAGCTGAGAAAATTATGTGATATTATTTCTATTAAATAAATTATATCTATTTTTAAATATTAATTCTTATTAAGCACGATGTCAGCACGTAATACTTATATAAAACTAAAATTTTAGTACATGCGCCTTGAGTGCTTAAATTTTAGCAAGAGAGACCTCTACAAATCATAACATGAGATTCGACTTTATAAAGATAAGAGGGACCCTCTTATCTCTAATTTCTAAATTTAATATCTGAATATTGACTCGTAAATCAAAAGATTTCGCGAATGTTAATGTTTAATAGAAATAGTGGACTTAATCAGTGAAGAATTTATTAGCTTCATGCTCCCAAATCAAAATGCTTTAGATTTGCCTATATAATTAAGAAAAATAGGTTAGAGATAAGAGAGTCCCTCTTATCTTTATAAAGTTGAATCTTGTGTTATGATTTTCTCTCTTGCTAAAATTTAAGCACTCAAGGTGCATGTACTAAAGTTTTAGCTATATATAAGTATATCTATTTTTATAAATACTTATATTTAATAAATAAGATAACATTGTAGTAAATATATAAAAATTAAAACTCTCTATAGATATTTTTTAATTCATAAGAAAGAGTCATATTGATGTATGAATAAATAAAATTAGATATCTGGTGGAAAATTTATATATACAATATATTAAATTTACTAATTTATTTAAGACATTTATAATTTATCATTTACATGGTGCTAAATTAAATAAATTTTAGACATTATCACAAATTATTATACCATAGAAAAACATATGTTTTGTATATTATACCATTGAAGTAAAATATTCATTCCAAATAGTAGTAGTAACTTTCTTTCAGAATTAACTTAATACAACATATTTTTAAAATGTGACAGCTATTATTTCACTTGACCATGCTTTGCATTGTATTTGAATAATTGTTGTAATATTAATCACATTATATAAAGCTATTCCCAGAACCAGGTTAAGAATTTTACTTAAAAATGTAATAATTATTTACATATTTATAATGCATTGCAAGTTTTTCTTTCTTCCTTTAATTTTGTTACAATTTAGATATGTCATTCAGTTGGTCAGTTGGTAAAGCCAGTAGAATTTATTCTTTATGATTTTTTGCAGTACCATCAAAAGATATGTTTTTGATTCAGATTGCTATGCATATTTTTCTGGTTGTGTTATGTATTCAAATTTAATTAGAGTTTTTTTGGTAAAGTATATGTGTCCATACAATGTAGTTAAAGTAATGACATTGGTTTCTTCAAAATTTTATGCTAGCATGTTTATTAATTCTTAAAAGAATAAAATATTGAGATCAGTTGATACACATTTTTGAATGATTTTTTTTTATTGCTGCAAAAGCTGCTACAGTAAATTTTTTTTATGCATGATAAGATTGACAACTTGTAATTTATTTAACCTATTAAAGTATTCAGAAGGTCTGGATAAGGGAATATAAGCGTGTCAGGACACTCATCAGTAATTATCTATTAGATTGTTTACCATTGAAAAATGAAAAGATCTTTTTTAATATGAATACAATTTTTTTGAGATCTTAGAAGATAAATTTCAAATGAGATGTCTTATATGACAGTTATTGGGAAACCAAACAAAACTTGTTCAGAGTGTTTTCCTGAAGGTTTGAGATGATGGTGTTCTAATTGTATTTTTATATTGGACTATTTCTATCATTTAATATGTATATTGAATGTCTTTAGAAAAATTTAACTTTATTTAAATATTCCAAATACATTCAACTATTAGTATTAGCATATCATACAGGTTACTATATGCACAATGTTTCAAGAGGTATTATTTCCCCCTCTTCTTCAGGTGTTGCTGGCCTGATTGTGAGAGTACAAGCATGGGATTCAAACCTAGACCCTTAGGTTCTTGAGTATTAAATTTTAAGATAATGCTGTAGCCAACTGAACCAGAGCATTACCTTAAAATTCAATACTCAAGAATCTAAGGGTCTAGGTTCAAATCCCATGCTAGTACTGTCACTGGTCAGGCCATCAACACCTGAAAAAGAGGGGAGAATAATACCCCTCGAAACATTCAATACACATATTAGTTGATGGAAATAGTCCAATATGCAAATTTGAATTTTACTTGATTCATTCAATTCATAACTTGTATTATCATGACAAACATTATGGCATATTTGCATATTTAGATTTAATTTTTTTGTCTTAATATAACATTTAATTATTTTCATTGATATTATCATCATTGTTAGAAAACACTGACAAAGAAATACCATTTTCTAACAATGAAATTTTTTTTTTTTTTTACTTTTGGGGAAGTTTTTCAATGTTTACATCATGCCATTAATATTTTTCTTTAGAATATTATGTATTATGATAAAGGATTTATTTTTATTCTGTTTTATAAGGTTTTAATTTTATCAACATTATTATGATCTAATCTGATAGTGAAGTTTTTTTATTTTGATAATTGTAAGATTAACTATTTCATGTTTCTCATTGAAAACACTATTAAAAAAGCTATCAAAGCTATTTTTACTCAAAACAATTTTCTTTCTTTTAGCTTTTTTTTTAATTGAAACTTTTTTTTTTCCAATTTTTTCTTTTGCTCACATTTTTTATTTTAATGTAAATAATTAAATTTATTTATCTCATTAAAACTGGCAAAACTCACTATACATATTGCCACACACAGTAAGCTAGAGTAATCAATGGATTCCATAAGGCTTGTGCATAAAATTCCCATCTAGTGCCTACTCATCCAATATCCCCAGACTAGTTTCTGGCTTGTGGCCTTCGTCAGTGAGGAGCCTTGGATCTGAGAGCACTGCACTAGTGCTCTCAGATCCATGCCTACTCATCCAATATTCCCAGACTAGTTTCTGGCTTGTGGCCTTCGTCAGTGAGGAGTCTTGGATCTGAGAGCACTCACTGCACTAGTGCTCTCAGATCCAAGGCTCCTCACTGATGAAGGCCACAAGCCAGAAACTAGTCTGGGGATATTGGATGAGTAGGCACTAGATGGGCTAGGTGCAGTACTCTCAGATCCAAGGCACCTCACTGATGAAGGCCATAAGCCAGAAACTAGTTTGGGGATATTGAATGAATAGGCACTAGATGGGGATTTTATGCACAAGCCTTCTGGCATCCATTGATTACTCTAGCTTGCTGTGTGTGGCAAAACGTATAGTGAGTTTTGCGTGTTTTAACAACAGTTATACACAAGCATAAGAGGTTGTGGTCATGTGATATTTAATCTCATTATTACTATTTAGTACAATTTTTTATAAACAATTTATTTTATATAGCGTGATGTATATAAACTGTAATATAAATAATGAGCATTAAGCTATTGCACATGTGCTTTGTAGATTTTTAAACAAGTGAATACTTCCATTTCAAACACAAGATAAGCATTTGGGTTCAAAAAGATAGATGGATTCATTCTATCTTTTCTAAAGACATCTTATGTTTGAAGTGGAAGTATTCATTTGTTTAAAAATCTACAAAGCGCATGTGCAATAGCTTAATGCTCATTATTTACAATTTTTTATATAATTTTTAGATATTTAATTATTAACTAAAATTATAAAGTAATTTGTAAATTCCATCCAAGAGAAAGATTTATTAGTAGTTTTATTAAGTCCTTCATTCTGACATTGTATAAAAGATTTGATAGTCATTAAATATTGATTCATAAATCATAAACTGTAAAATTTCATTTCTAAATCATACTTCCCACATCAACTATGGGTAGATATGAATCTATTTATGAGACTTCAATAATATTTAGGAAGATCCAAAACTATTTGGCTTTACTATTGACCGTGGAAAATTTGTTTGAGATCACAAAAAAGTCTTCTTATGCCACAATTCTTCAATTATTTGAAAAGGTTCTTAGTGAACATTCAGAAAAGAGATCTTGATTTAAAGTATTATTAGATTATGAAACTATATATACACAATGCATATCTTAGGTTAGTGATAAGTTTGATGTATTTAATAACTTGTTATATATTTTCTGTGATGTGGCTTATTCTCTGATGTATGTGAAAGGCTCAGAAATCACTAGTGGCAATTAAATTTGAGTGTATGAGTAATATATTTTATGGTAGTGAATCAATCTATAAATCTATAATTGTACATATTCTTTCAAATAACAAAACTAGTTACGTCAGAATTTTGATACCCCCTTCCCCTTTCAAAAATTTTTTTTTTAATAATTGTTGCAAGCAGTATCAGTATACAGCTTTATTACTTATATTTTACTCTGTTTCTTCACACTTTTATTTAATATTTTGAAAATATCTCATTGAAAGAATATCTCTCTATAGGTACTGCAATCTAATCATTTGTTTTTTTAATTTTAAATATTAATGTGATGTATGCTTTTTTCCCCTCAGTTTTTGCAAAGTTTTTATTAAAAAAAAGAGCTTAATTTTCAAACAATATATCAAATGACTACATTTCTAGCTCATTAATATATTTTTTAGTTCTGAAATTTGCCCCCCCCCTCCTTTTAGCTTTTACAATTTCTCTCATCTTTTTCTTATATATTTTATTTTGTTCATTTTCACTATTTTTTTCACTATAGAGCCAGTAATAGGTATTAATGTTGCTACCAAGTAGTTTATATCTGTGGAAGCTTATACAATTTATTTCTGCTGTTATCTTTTCTAAGATCTTACTTATATAATTTTTTTGCTTAAATTTTGAAATTATATATAATTATCCCATTTATTTTACATTTTTATGTACTATTTTTTTTTTTTACTTCTCAATTTATTGAAGTGTAGGTTCTAAGATCTTTTAAAGTATTGTTTTGATTAATTTTTTATTTTTATTTTTCTAGTTTACCTATTTATTG
The DNA here is from genome assembly GCA_028023455.1 of Epiperipatus broadwayi. Classification (NCBI taxonomy): domain Eukaryota; kingdom Metazoa; phylum Onychophora; class Udeonychophora; order Euonychophora; family Peripatidae; genus Epiperipatus; species Epiperipatus broadwayi. The sequence continues at coordinate 2,313,124 of JAQFVV010012562.1, read as the reverse complement.
AATTTTTTGTTGTAGACAGAATAAACAAATTCCTGTACTGCTTTGGTTCAAACATCTATTTTGAAGCTTTATGTAAAGATGAAAGTTATTACATTTTTTCCTGAAAACATCTTATGGAGATCTCATAGAATTATTATGCTATTTTTTATATTACATATATGTTTGAATTTTTTCATGCATTATTATTATCAGATGGAATTGTATTTCTACAGTGTATTCTGAATTGATAGAAAATGTTTGTTATTAGCAGCAATTAGTTTCTATCATGTTTAATTACTCATTGTTTTATATACACCTGGGTCTTGTTTTATGTGGATTTTTTTAATGCGATTTTGAAGTTATGCGATTTGTGTTTCTTAATATCTTTTTATGTGGTTTTCTTTTATGTGATAAAGAAGTTCATATTTCACTTAAAATCAGGATTTTTCCATTTTATGTACACACATTATATTTTGCATATTTTAAATACCTGTTGGAAAAAGGTTTGGCAATGAATTTAGATACTGTAGAAGATTTAGAAAAAGATAATGAAACAAAATTGGAACCTGTTCATTTCACAGCAAAAATGATTCGAGAAAGTCTTCAACTTTTTAATCAATTGGACAGTCATTTTCTTGTTAAAATCATGAATTATGAATGAGTTCTTAAATTCCAATGAAAGCTAAATACGTAGTTGTATGTCTGAATATTGTGAGATTCATAAACAATTAGTAAAATCATCATTTCAAAGCTTAATCACCGATTACATTGTCGACAGAAAACCATTAACTTTTAGATTGAAATTTTTTTTATTGGCTCAGTGAATTAAAGTTTTAAACTTTTGATTGGTTCAATTACAGAATCAGTAGTAAAAGTATATTTGTCTTTTAATATTAGATTTGTTTATAAAAAGCAAATTAATAATTTGTCAGATTGTGAATATGAATGAAAGTTTTTTCAAAAATAAATTTCTATTTATAATTATAAAAATATTATATAGCAGTGAATCTAAAAAGAACATTCGTAATCTATTAGAAAATGCTGCGTATGTCATTGATTTCTTTCTCAATTTATGTTCATGTAAAAGTAAAGAATTTTTACTAAAATCTTAGCTATTTTTCTAAAATAATTACATTTTCAGCAGATTTTATCAAAATAACTTATAATATGTAAAAAAATATGGAAAAAAATACTCTAAAATGTACACTTTCATTTTGAATGTCAAGCACTTCCTTTGGTTCAAAATAAGCAGCAACAAATCAGCACCTTATGATACATTTTAAGCTTTAAAAAGACCATAAATTCACTATGATAATGATGATTTTAGAGTGACTTTGAAGCCATGAACGAAAATTTTCAGTTGATACACTTATTAAACACAGCACAAGACTGAAGTTGGTGCTAATTGTATTTTCTTTTGTGATAATTCTAATTTCTTATCAGTTCTCAAACATATCCACATATTGTCAAAAAATGATAATGATTAAAATATGTAATTTAAAATAAATTACATATAAAAACATATTGTTTTGAATAAAATTAAATAGTTAATAAAAAAGGTAAAAAAAGTTTGTCTTGTATCAATTTTTTATTAGTCATACTTTATTTCCTTATTTTTTTATGTGAATTTAAAAGTAATTTTACCTTGCTGCTTTGCTTTTATGCTATTTTTGAAAATTATGGAACATACCCCACATTTTTCAATGTAAGTTAAGTCTATTGTTGTGCAATTTCTTTTATGCGTGTTTTTTGCAGAACCTATCCACCACATAAAATGAGACCCAGGTGTATATATAATTCAAACTTTTATGTTACTATTTTGATAAATAATAATTCAGTATTGCTTTTAACCTCTACATAAGTTAAATCCATATATAACCATACTTAGTTTTGTTTTGCTAAAATCCATTGGTTATTTAGTAAAAATATGGTCAAAACTCAATTTATCTCTCTCCATTAACAGTAATCAAATCTTTTCCATATAAGTTCACAAATCAATTATTTAGTTGAACTTATTTTTCATTATTATTTCTTTATAATATGAAAATTTTCCACACATTTTTGATATAGACATTTAAAAAAAATATCATTATATTTAATGGTGTACTACAGTGATGATTGTTATAAAGTTGATAAATTATCAGTGCACACATAAAAATGGTTGTTCCTTAAAGCTGTGAAAGCTCAATAGTGGAGACAATAAACTCAAAGGTATTTAAGATTTCTTTCAATTTTAATTCATTTTTTGCCAAATATTTTATAGCAAAAAGTATCTGTACAAAGTTCAGTTAATCTTGAAATTAATTCAACATACTTTGATTGTTTTTATTATTAAAGTTTAGGATATAACCAATAAATCTTTATAATGATACCTATGCTTAGATATATGTTACTAATTTTGTGGAAATAATATATTTTTGAACGAAAAATATCTCATAGAAATGATTACTATGATGGAGCAATAAGATGGCAATTTGATCAAAATGAGTAATAGCTTCTATTATTTTCCACTTAAAGTTTAATAGTTATCATTGTATTATAATAACTATTCCCATTGAGTAAAATGGATTAAATGAATTTAATGTTAACTGATTTTTTACTTTGTGCACGTATGTAAAAGATTCAATTTTATTATGTATTGTATTTTGATGACCATTTTGTCTGTGGAATAATTTTTGTAGCTAATGCCATTTATTTCTATATATAAAGATTTATTTTTTCTTTGACTAATTATATTAAAAAGTAATCAAGAAAATTCATTCGTCAGTCTTTGAATCAATAATCAGACAATGGTTTTACTTATTGGGGAAAGATAATATTTGAGTTTTTGAAAAGGTAATTGACACGAGCACAGTTATTATAATATCTAAATCCCACCTGTCATTTTCTAAACATGTCATTTAATCTTTTGCCATTTATTGTCTTTTAAAAGGTATTCTATGACTATTGTGTGCCACATATCAAAGTAAATAAACCGTGTAGATCTAGTAATATGTAACTGTTGGATTTTATTCTCTAATCAAGTTCTGAGCAAAAATAAACTGCTATATGACACTGTTTCTAGTTTTAACTTCTTGATTAAATATTTAACAATGAAGAAATTTCCTGGTTTCCTTTAGAATAGTTTCATTAATCAAAAAAAAAATATCATTGATTTTGTTAATAATTCACTTTCTTTACTTGTAGCAGTAAGTTCTTATAATGAAATTGTTGTTTGATATGAGAATATTTTATTTGTTTTTCATTAAAATATATTTAATACTTGCTTTCTCAAACTAAATATAGATAATATGAATAATTATTTATTCATTATATATAGATAAAATCATGTGTATATAATATGAATAATTATTTATTCATTATATATAGATAAAATCATGTGTGTATATATATATATTAAAGTCAGTTATTTATTTATGTCAATTGCTCAGCAAGTCAAATAATGTTTGAACATCAGTGAACAGTTAAGCGTCTATCTCAAGAATCAAAGGTTTTGGATTATCCCACAATTAAATATTGTAAAAAAGGTGTCAACACTTTTTTGATAAATAACCAGATTAATTAGTATAAGTTTTAAGATATAGTATCAATTACAGGAGTTATTATGCTTAATCTGCTATTTGGGTGCTTACATGTCACATAAATAAATAATAATTATATTAGTCAGATCTTAAGGAAAATGGACAAACATATATTATATGTATGTACAGCACTCCAATCATTGCGTTGAATTTGCCAAATATATATCTAGTTAAAAATTAGATTGTTTTACAATGCTTTTATTGTAAAATTGATGACAAATTATTACCATCATCTAATTATAGTTTTTGTTCTGACAAATTAATAATTTTTAGATAGTGAATTTTACATACTGATGATTATACAATATTCACAATTACCTAGATCCCTCAATTTAATCGTCTCTTGCATTTGATATAGTATTTTACAATTTGTAATAATTAATTAGGTTATAATAATTATAGCAAATGCCAATATGTTTAGTATATGATGCCTTTATTTTAAAAGTAAAACAAAAATAATATAGTTTTAATATATAAATAATTATAAATTTAAAATGTATTTATTTTATTTATTATTATAAATTATTACAATTTATTTTATGAGGATCTTTAAAATCAAATTTACTAAGAAACTGAAAATATGTATTTACAGAAACAAAATAAGTATTCACAGAAATAATAACTTTGTTTTACAAGTTGAACCTCATTATTCCAGTAGAAAGATATATCAAACTATCCATATTATTTAATAAGTAAAAAATAAAACTCATTTTAATATATTAATAAAACAAAATATAAAATAAGAAGTAAAGCTAAATAAAATAAAAGAGTAAGTACATCTATTATGTCACAGAAACAAAATTTAAAATGATAAATAATATTTAATATACAGTTATTTAAACAGAGCAATTCTGTTCCATACAACTGATTAATTTTTTTTTATTAATCGTGAAATTGGGAGGGGGGGGGGGCAGAAATCTTTAAAAAAATCAAAACATTAAATAAAAATTTATTTTTCAAGATAGACAAAAAACCTCACTATCATTGAATTATTAACTTTTTCCTACCAGTTGCTAATTTTTGATGCTTTTTGGGATGTTATGATATTTTGGTATTGGTTTAGCTTTTCTTTGCTATTTTGCAATTATCTATAATGTTAATTTTCTAGTTTGCATTTTTTTAATGCTAAAAATTAGAACTAAAATTATTAGTTTTAAAAAAAAAATCTGAAGATATTAGTATTGTGAAGACATTATGCAAATGTTCAAATTCAGAGGAAGCCAATAATACCTGATTGGCTTTATCATAATATAAAGAAACTGACAGCATCACTTATTAGTAGATTATTTGGTCTTAGTCTTTTCCGAGCATGCCTTTTTCTTTTAGTGTTTATTCAACATATCTGTAAAATATTTATTTTAAACCAAAATAAAAAAAATTCTTGATTACAATTAGATTTTATTTGAAAATATATCTGAATAAGAAGTCTATATCATAAAAAATGTTGTATGATAAAGTTGATATAGTTTACGGGGATAAAAGGATTGCTTTATAAATGCTAGCGAATAAATTTTTTGTGAAATTTTAGTAATAATCAGTATAATTTTGAATTTTGAAATGTATTTTCATTCTTTTACAATATATCAATGAAAACTCATTTTTATTTTAAAAATAGAATTCAAATATGAAATATTTTATTTAGTAATTTGGATCCAATATGAAAAAAGCAATGCTATCATTAGTATTTAGTTTAGCAGTTTATTTTTCTATTTTGCAAAGTTCAAATTTTATCTTTTAAAATGTCTTTGGTTTTAAACTTATATTTGTAATAAATAATGTAAAGATTATCAAAGCATGATATAAAATAATGGTTTAATTGTAAAAATAAAATGTTGTAAATATGATTGAAATTGTAATTAAAGTATTTTAAATAAGAATATTGAGGAGTTGGACTTTGCATTAATACCACATGTATATATCATTTTCAGGCAACTTTGAAATAAAAATATAAAGAAAAACGAAATATTTATAATGAAATTAGCTATGTCTATCATGTTGAGCATTTTGGTGATTTAACTGAATACCAGGAAGATAATAAAGAAATAATATTGTTTGTTAAGTATAATTAATTTAAATTTAATTTTTCTTTAATTAATCTTTTTATTCAATATTTTAATAAATTGCCATTTTATTTTTATTTAATTAGCACAGTACTTTACAGCCTTTACTATTTAAATATTTATGATATATCATCATCATCATTATTTGATAAGTAAGATTTTTGGATTATTGGAGGTCATTTTGTTATATATTTTTAAATATTAAAATTAATAATTATTACTATTAAGAAGGGACTGTTATATATATCTTTTTTTAAATTTATTTTTGTGCTTGTAAAACTATCATCATGTTATGTCTGAATATATGAAGAGAAAAAAACACATTGTTTAAATATATACTTGATGAATTTGAAGGAAGATTTTTTTTTTTGGTGTCCTAGATGAGCCAAACTTTTGGTGAACTTCTTTCATCACTAAACAGGCACTAGAAGATTGTCTCCCAAACACAATATACAGATGATTTTGTATATTCACTGATAAAATAAATTACAAATAAATTCATAATAGCTAAAATAAATTCACATCAGAACCTAGGCATTTTTCATTCATATCATGATTTTAATATATATATATATAATTAAAATTACCCCAAATTTACAACTCAATCAAATTAGCCAAAAAAGTAAACTTAAAACACAACCAATGATTTCACTATTACAAGCAGACTTCTCAAGTGTAAAGAACTACAAAATAACATATTTAAACTAAAGATTAATCACAATTCCACTTATTTACCATGCACCATTAATATGAAAAGAACTAAAGTTAATTGCTTCTGAATCATAAATTTTTAATAATAAAGATTCTTTAATTTTTGTTTTTATTTCATTTCTCTCAAAGAAGCTTCATCAAAATTAATAGGGTGGTCTGTATCTTTTTCATGGATATATAAAGTAGAACTAAGATATTTATTTCTATCCCTACTTCTATGTATGTTTATTCTTTTATTTAAGCTCAAACTATTCTCTATATATACCTTCTTACAAAAATGAGGGATAATATAAACTACTCCAGGAATAGTCTTTCCTTTGTATTATTTAATAAATTATTCAAAGTAATACCCCCTCTCCAAGCAATTTTTTTATTTCCAAACAAATTACTATTTTTACATACAATTTTATAAGAAGACAATTTAAATGGCAAAGAAATAAAATCATATTTTTTAATCCCATCACATCATTATAATTATTATTATTATTAAATAAAATACTTTTAATAAATTTATCAGAGTAGCCAATACTCAAATAATCTTTATAAAATTGACCCTTTTTGAAACAAAGCTACCCCATGAGTGTTGGCTATTCTGATAAATTTATTAAAAGTATTTTATATAATAATAATATTTGTAATGATGCAAAGGATAAAGAAAAATATGATTTTATTTCTTTTCCATTTGAATTATCTTCTTATAAAATTGTATGTAAAAATAGTAATTTGTTTGGAAATAAGAACATTGCTTGGAAAAGAGGTATTACTTTGAATAATTTACTAAATAATATAAAGGAAATTTTTGATGGAAAGACTATTCCTGGAGTAGTTTATATTATCCTTTGCTTTTGAAAGAAGATATATATAGGTCAGAGTATTTTGAGCTTAAATGAAAGAATAATGGTACATAAAAGTAAGGTTAGAAATAAATATCTTAGTTTTGCTTTATATATCCATGAAAAAGATACAGGCCACATTATTAATTTTGATGAAGCTAAGGTTGTCTTCTTTGAGAGAAATGAAATAAAACAAATTAATCAGTCTTTATTATTAAAAATTTATGATTCTGAAGCAATTAACTTATTTAAAAGTTCTTTTAATATTAAGGGTGTATTGGAGGTAAGTGGAATTGTGGTTAATGTTTAGTTTAAATATGTTGTTATTTTGTAATCCTTTGTAGTTGAGAAGTCTGCTTATAGCAGTGAAATCATTGGTTGTTTTGAATTTATTTTTTGGCTAGTCTGACTGAGTTGTGAATTTGAATAATTTTGATTATTTAATCTTTATGCTTTTAATATTGTTATATAATGTATGGGCAATAGAAACATTGATGTGTCTTTTATCACATCTAGAAAAGATATAACCAATGATTTATAGGGGATTTTATGTATGAATTATTAGTAGTAATAAACAGATTGCTATACATTTTTTACTACTCAAGCATTACATTCTGTTTATAACTATTAAATATACAAAATGTGCACTAGCATGTATTATTTATAATGATATAGCATGCAGTTTTTCAAAGGGATTGTTTGTGAAGATTTGCTAATTTTATCTTTGTAATTTTAAAGCAGTATATATGTACACATTTTCATACAAATAACATGTTTCTAACAGTGTAGGAAATACATATATAAGAGATTTTAGTTTATAATTAATTTTGAAACACAATGTAACTAAGCACTTATATATTCACACATGTAGTTCGTGCTTAGTTTTTTTTTTTGTCAAACCTGAAATTATCCATCGCAACATAGCTTAATCTTATTTTAACTCATTGCTATTAATGACTGAGTGGGAATCACAATACTTTTAGATTGATTCTTGGCTGTTTTGATAATCTGACTGCATGACAAATAAATGATATTTGAATTAAAAAAGTAGATTTTAAACTTTGGTTTACAGAAGTAAAGGCATTGATAACAAAACAGCAGATAAAGTTTCTAAGTTTATAATTGTATGTTAGATATATTTTAATAATATTTTTTAATGAGATTTGAAATAATTGTAGCAAACTAATTATTATTATTATTTTCAAAGTTAAATTAATCAGGCTTACTTTTAATTTATTTAAAAGAAATCCGATTACTTTTTAAAATGATTTGAAAAAAATTATTTACATTTTGAAAGCTATGTAAATAATCATGATTATTTGTCATATATATATATGAATAATTGTATTGTTATTTAAAAAAGAATTTTATATTGCAAGTCATAGTAGTTAAAAATGTCAAAAGATCTAAAAATTAATATATTTATGTATTTTGTTATTATTATTAGTTTTTTTTACATATATATATATATATTTAAAGCTGCTTATTCCTGATTAGAATTCTAGATCTTCTTAATGTAACCCCTCTGTCCATCATTATTAATGCCTTCAGTCCTGACTTCTGATGGTTTATTGTGCATATTTAATGCAGTCTTCTACACTCAATAAAGCTGAGTTATTAGCTTCAGTCATGACTTTTTTCTAATCTCTTTCAAACATTTAGCAGGATGCCATAATAATTTATTTTTCATGTATTTAATTATTGTAATCTGATATCTTAAACTTCTTTATGTAACCTCCAGACCTTAGAATAAGTATTAAGATAAAAAGTCATGCTGAATTTTGAAATCTATATGTGTGTACATATGTATCTGTACTATTATATATTAGATATTGCTATTATAAATAAAATTTCAAATTCAGTCTCAACTTTTTTTTAAAGCTCTTTGGGAATTCAAGAGCATTTTGAAAATACATCTTTATTGGGATAAATATATAATTGTAAAAACTACTACATGAATTGATTATTACGATTCCAATAAAAAAATATTGGATTGCTATCTTTTCATTAATAATATTTTCTCATTATCTCAAATTATAGCTTTTGTTGCAATGCAATTTCAATATTTATTCACTGTTATCATACTTTTTTTTTTTTACTTTTAAGTTTGATTCATTATTTAAATAAATCGGAAATGGTGTAAAAGATTCATTAAAAAGTTTACGGTACAGTTATAAATGTTAATAAAGTATCTCTGATGATCATTACATGTTATATTTTGGGCATAGAACTTTTTGTTTAGTTGTCTCTTCTTGTCTTAAGATAGTCATTAACACATGTCTAGTTTAAGCTATTAAAGTAACAAATACTAATCTCAAAAGTATTTTTGTTTGCAATAAAACATTTAATATAATAAAATCTAATTTTCATAACATTGATAATAAATGCCTCCAAACAGAAATAAAAAATATTATTCAAATAATAGTAAATAACTTTAGAATATATTTTTTTTATCTGAAAACATTTTCTTATGTTAATCACATATCTTAAACTTCTAAAGCTTAGATATATTAACTTTCCCCTGTTTACTTTATCATACGTTATATATATATATGTTTTTATAGCAATGGAAACTTTATGAAGATAGAAGCCATTTTGCTTTACATTGATTTGAATTCAGATCATGTAGAAATTTAATAGTTATACAGACTAATTTATGTAATAACTGATCCTTCCAACTACTTGAATAGAGGTGTCTCAGCATTCTCTAAACTTAACTTTACCCTCAGCAGGGGCAGGAGTAATAATCATGAAATCATGCCCATTTATCTCATTAAAATTTTATTTATAGATGAGTATACAATAATGCTCACAATACAACATAGAACTATAAGTTTAAATGCAGTGTTTGTGTATATGCTTCATGACCAGAACACTATTACCAGAATTATTCAAAACATAAATTTATTATTTGCTACCTTCTCTCAGACAATAAATGCTGATGGGAGACTTTAACATGTCATATTTTACATTTGTGAATAAATGGTTGCACCTCATGAATAATCCACTTATGAGGGATGAAGGACTTCTGCCAAGTAATTCTGTTTTATTCAATAATGGCAGATATTCCTCACTTATAGATCTTAGTATTTTATTCACCACTAAAAATTCAGCTAATCCCTTCTCTCTCAGACCATTCAGCAATAATGGTCATTTTTGATTTAAATTATACTTATCATGTAACACTACACAAAAGAACAATAAGAATTCTAATTATGTACAAGAATAACAGAATTTTTATTCTCAGAAATTTACATTTTATTACTTAAACTAAACAGCTTAGCAATAGATCTTATACAAAAATGGATATCATACATACAAATAATATCACATACTGTAAACTATGTCACAAGAACCACTACACCACCAAAAAAACTCTTAGTCCTTGTTGGTGAATTACATAAAAGAATAATATATAGAATGCCAACTACAGAAAATAATCAATTAAACTAAAAAAAAGCTTAAAAATCCACATACGATATGTTAAAAGAGTGTGTTATTACAAAAAGGAAAAAGCTTTTTATCACACAATTACATATCTGGTCCAGATAATGTATTTGATAGGCAATAGGACAATTACCTGCAACAAGAGTTTTTTCAGCATTAGTGACTGGTGATGTTGCTGTCATAGGTGATATGCTACACAAACACTTTAAGAAAATACTTCAAAATTAGCCAGTATTCAAACCATCTTTTAGGCACTTCGAAATGCCAGATGATCCAGAAATACTCAAGCCTAAAGATTTTATATAAAGTTTGGAAAAGATGCCAGATTCATGCCACCTAGTATCAGTGGGTATATCAGAGTTTGTTTTGCACACTTAAGTCAGTTATCTTCTACTTATCTTGCAAACATAGCTAACTTTCTGTCAAAAGGAATATATCATATTCAGGATATATAACCTATAGCAATAGTTCCATTTATGAAGAAACAAATTTCACTCTGTATAATGTAAAACATAAGGCCAATATCTATGGGTCCATTGGGTATTAAATTACTCAAAACAGTAATAAAAAACAAAATTGAATCACATCTTATACCTTTGTTATTGCAGGCACAATTTGCAAAAAAAATACAGCCTGATGGTAGTACAACTGGATATAAGGACTGCTTTTTATTTGGTACCAATTGATGTACTCATAAAAACAATAGAAAAAATAACAACACCAAAATCAATATTATATTTGTTCACAAACTTGCTAATAAAGAGAGAAATATATATAATTCTAAATGGAAAAATGTCTCTTCCTTTTAATCCACATCAATTAATCCAACAAGGGTCTCTGCTTAGTGCATTGCTATTCATCACATACATAAATCAACTTAATAATGTTGAAAAATGGCACCCAGAGATCTATATACTCACACGTGGTTGTAATGCAGCTGCATAGTCTACACGGATGATATAATAGTTTTTCTAACAACTAAAAAACAAATACAAACATTAAGTGATATATTACATGAATATATTTTAATAATTAATTTAATCTTAATAAAACATGTGCATGGTGTAGATATACAGGCAAAACACATACAAATGTATTTCAGAGTAAACCTACAACCTATTTCGGATTCCTCTTTTACTTGAGTTACATGGCTATGTGAAGAGAAATACAAAACAAACTAATTCAAACAACAGAATGGACTATATTCATCTTCTTAAAAACATATCTTTCCTCTCAAAAACATATCTTTCTCTATGCTCGAAAATATAACTTGTAAACATGCTGATTATTACAAAAATTATTTATTACATACCAAGTATAGTTTTCACAAAATCCTTTATATCAAAGATTTATTCAATGTGTAGAAAACTTTTATGGGGAAGAAAAATAGTGGCCATCTCACTCAGGCAAGTGCAATCTTATAGCAACTTAAATGGATTAGGACTACTTTCTATTCATGTATTTACAATACAAAAACAATTGTTAATCTTATATCATTCATGACAAGAATATACTCACATTTAGAATTCACTCTTAAAATAATACTTATAGACAAACTTTCTCCATACACAAAATATCTGCATACAATCTTAGAACCTATTAAATCAATATCTAATCCTAACATAATTTTTCCAAAAGACAAATGGCGTTACCGGAATACATATGTACTTTTACACATAAACACAAATTATAAATTAGATTTGTCAAAGTTAGGCATCAATAATAAGCAACTAATATGTACACCTGAGGCCAATTTTTTTGATTTTCTACTCAAAATGAACACGTGGTCATTACCAATATTATATTTCTTGAGATATAAGAGAAACATATTTAGCATTGACACTATATGTGAATTGTGCCACAGATTGGAAGAGAACATGTATTCTTTGAGAGTAGTAGCCTACAATAAATTCGATCTTATATTACAAAAAAAATTAAAATTTATAAAAAAAAATGTACAATATGCTAGCAATCATTTTCTGTTTCAGAGCACTATGCATGATCATGTCTATTAATAAAATTTCTTCTGCTTATTTTAGAAGAACATACATTTTGTTTTTCATTTATTATCCTTTTTGAATTTGATGTGCAATATTTCTCATAATAAAATGTTTTCTAAGCATTATGCTAAAAGTTTTATAAAATTTAAGAACATAACTTAATGTTGATACAAACTTAAAACATTAAAACAATTAGTGAGATCATAGGTTTTATATAACAAAACTACTCTTACATTTCTATAAAAAAAAAAGTTATTGAAAAAAAATAATATTTTCTAAAATGTATTATTACAATGAAAGCCAGGCATTTTACTATTTGATTTATTTAAAAAGTACAAATATGGAAAATATGTAAATGTGCCCCCTCAATTTATTATTAATAAATATATTATTATTATTTAAAAAAAATGTTTGTATTACACTCTTAATGTATACATGCATATTATATTTATAAAAATGTGTGTTTATATATATATAAATATGTATGTTGAAAGTACTGTATACTTGTAATTCAATAAACAATATGTATTCTATTCTAATCAAACTTTATCAATAAAACATGAGCTGTTATATGCATTATTCAATGTACACAAGGAGACATGAAACTAAATCTAACAAATACCATGGCTTCACTTATCATCATCATCAACCATTATCAATCCACTGCAGAATGAAGGTCTCTCCAAGTTCAATCCACCTTATCTTCTTCACATCACCCCTGCACACATTCTTATTTCATCCATACATCTCATATATGGTCTCTTTCTGGGTCTTTTAAATCTCTCATGGCTTCACTATACTACATTATACATGAAACTCATGAGTTTCATTTCCGTGATGATATGAGATTGAATGTTTTTTAATGACTTAAAAAATGCTTGATAATATTTTTGCATAAATTAGCCGAGAAGCAAATGATATATAATAGACTTTTTGGGATGATAAACTTGTTTTATCAGAAAATTGATAAATAAGCACAATTTTGTTTACTTGATATTATGCAAGAAATTCAGATGTTAATGTTTACATTATCTTGTAAAACAAATTTCTAAAGAATAATAGTATCAAAAAAAAAATTAGATTTGAAATAAGAAATAATAATACACTCAATAATTACAAATTTTATTTGATATTCAAACAAAACGATATAATAGTCTACTGTTTTAAATATTAATTTTTATACAATCAAATCACAATAATAATCCTGTTTGCTAACATTTTATTTATATAAATAATAAAAATTGACAACTTTATATAAGCTTGTTTCATTTTGTTTTGAACTAATTCTAGTAAAAGCTTTGTATATGCTTAACAATAGATTATTATAAAAAGTACAGTATTATGAACCAAGAATCTAGTTATTTTAATTATAGCAACAATATTATCTTGAGTAATAATAATTAAGATAACATAATTAAGCAGTGTTTTAATGTATTTTAACAAAATTTTTATTTGATGAAACTAATTTCTCTTAATAAATAATTTCTGAATGAGGTATTGACTTATTATTTGTTAAATACTAAGAATCATTGAATATATTATAACGGGACGATCCTTTTCAGGACTCGAGAAAGTCACATCTAGCTATAGTCAGACTTTGAGTCTTCTTATAGAATGCCATGGATGATGTGATTTAAAATACAATCCAATTCACTCCTCTATTAATAACCTCGTTACTCGGAATTCGAGCTCAGAGTAGAAATTTGCAATCGACTCTCTTCAGGCATTTCCACAAATATCCCATAGTAATAATAAATTTAATATAAGCTATATATAACTTCTTTATAAATATTAAATCACTAAGTTGATTTAACATATATATGCATGAGTATGTATATTTATAAATATTGGTTTTATAAAACGACTAAATAAAATAAACAAAGGAGACCTGTTTAATTTTGAAATCAAGTTTAACACATTTTAATCAGTAATAAAAAACAAAATATTATCACATAAAAACATTAGAATTTAATCTGTGCTTATATACACTAATAAATTATTTAATATTAAAAAAAAAATGTAATCATTTACATATATATATATATAATTTAAAATCATGCGTATAATAAATACACATGACACATTATAAATCTACCTATTGTGTCATTAAAATAATTCAGTGTGTGTTGTATGTTTATATACGATAACATCCATTCACACTAGATTAATAATAGAATGTATTCTGATATTAGTTATGTATGTTTAAAAATATATTATGTTAATTGTCATGTAAGATTCAATTTGGAATATAATAAAACGTACTTCCAAATTGAAATAATTTAAAAACATTTACCTTAGTCAGCTGTCATTTCCATCAGAGTATATATCAAAATATCAATATCTAAATTTTATTAAATAAAATTTAGATATTGATATATAATATATATATAGTGCAAAAAATGTTTTTATCATAATAAAGCCAGTCAGTCAGAAACTCATGTGAATCTGTTTGTACTTTGCTATATATCTCTATCACTCGCAGGTGATGAAGAAATTATACATTTGAAGTTACAGTTTCATGAGCCTTAATATTACTTTATAACCTAGTTAATTTGCTCATGACGATCTACACATAGTTTATGCTATATAACAGGATCTAGATTTGCTCTAGAGCTAGCAGAAGTGATTATAAACATTTACAAAGAATCTAACATTTTATTAAACGTGAATACTTAATATTCTCTATATAGCTTATATGCCTATGAAATTAGATTCGAATTCAGATCGAAGCTGAAAATACAATTATTATGATGGGATGAACTGATGATTGGCAGTCAGACTTCAGATACCAAGGTGTATAGGAAATATACAATCTGAGTCCCTGCATCTCAAATGTGTGCCTTATTCACGGGATTTGTATGAAGTACCGGTTCCCTTTTTCACCATATTCATTTCTATGGAAATAAGAGACCTTTTAGTCCAGTGATCGAACACCTAATTAAACTATGGGAGTCTCGTGCTTCATTTCTGAGGATGCAGAATGGGGTGGTGTATACCCGACTGCCATCTGAAGGAGGTAGTTGTCTGAACTAAGAGAGTAATGGTGTAGTACTTACACATATGCCCATTAAAGAAATACATACAGCAACAAGTACATACACCTTAGCATTTCTTAAGGACACATTTACACCACTGACTACATCATTGTATAATAAAAATAGGATGCTAAACAATAGTTTCCTTCATGAAACTATCGTAGATCAGTTCATTATATAGCATCTATAATTATGCTATTAAGGAAAGCTTATGAATCCAATTTATAAAGCTATCTATATAGGCATTTATAATTCTAGGGAGGAGTACAGCATATTATGGAGAATTACGATATAAAGTTATAGCTTTATACTATATCTCATCACCTCGGCTGAATATTAGTTAAATATTACATTTAAAGCAAATCTGTCTTAAAGTAGCCTTAAGCTTTTAATTATATCTTAAATAAGACATCCATTTCAAAAGGGAGTTTTGTTTGTGTATTAAGAAATGCAAAATTACATATATATGCATGAGAATATCTAATCGCTTCTCACTAATGATTTAACTAAGAGTAAAACTCCGTTTTGAACAAATATAGCATAAACAAATACATAATTGAAAAATAATAATATTTGGCATAGATTTAACTAAAAAGAAATGTAAGTTTAAAGATAAGATTTCATGTAAGTGAAATCTGAAATTTGGCTTTATTTTAGCTTAGTTTTAAAGGGAATTGAAACAACATTAGCTGAAATTTGATTGATTCAGTTTAATATAAGTTTAAGTTGTTTACATGAATTAATAAAGGCAAATATTATCCTTAAGTTAAAATATGTAAAAGCAAATATTATCATTAAGTTACAATATGTAAAATAACTTAGAAACTTAATTATCATTTTAAAATAAATCATTTAGAATTATGCATAATAAAAGTTATGATAAATCATTTAAAATCAATTGATTTAAGCAAGTTAAAACTAAATAACTTTTAATAACTCAAAATAAGATAAATACGTTGAACTAAATCAATCAGAAATGAATCAGCAAACCAACACATAAATCAGTAAATAAATTCAGTAAGTAAATCAATCAATAAATCAGTTATCAAATCAGTAAACCAATAAATTAATAAATCAGGCAAGATTTTAGGATTAAAATAAAGAAAATAAATTTACATTTAAGAGATGAGTTTAAAGTACATTATTATTATGGCCATATTTAAGAGATTTAGCCAGTTTTAGGAATTAACAAATTTTAGTTGAGAAGTTAACTTTAAGTTGAGGGAGTTCGTTACCGCTATCTTTTTTCTGCTGGCAAGTTGGTTTTATGTTGATGGACTTCCTCTGAGTGGTTCCAGCTCTTACTACACTGCTCCCCACATCTGGTAGATCTTCCTGAGGTGGAGAAGGTAAGGAAAGTTGCCTTCTACCCCCATCTTCATCATCAGCAGCAATTTTACAAAATACTTTGTCAACGAATTGACTTAAAATAATGTCCGAATGAGTTAAAGATGGCTGCAGAGGCTTATATATATCAGCTTACCCCCCTCTCCCCTTTCATAGTAGTTTTTAGATATGTTTTTCTAGTTTCTCACTGCATTTCTAAGAAATCATGGAATCCCACCGTGATTGATTTTCTGCAGGTGGTTTTACTTCCGGTCACCCACTGTTTTTCCTTCAGTCACTCAGGATAATTTAATTCACTCTTATTTTAAAATCTATTTTTACTCTTAATTTGTAACTAGGTCATAATACAGTGAGAAAGATTAAGTTTTATGAAGTCACCTTTCTTAGAAAAACAAATCCATAAGATGAAAAACATTTTGTTATATATGCAACTCGATCATATAATTTAAACGATATATGCAGAAATATATAATAATTTCAAATATTACTTTAGAAAAATTATTCTAAATAAAGAAGTTTATAATGTTTTAATTCTGTTAACATTATTCTTTCCTGCATATATGTAGTCTCTTGTTACACATACAAAGCATTTTTCATTTATTTACTACTAGAAATATGTATGTGCATATTTATGGCTTTTTACATGTACAGATACAATTTTAGATATATGCACGCATACATGACTAATCAATTTAGGTTTAAATTTAGCCTGATTTTAGTACAATATTAACATGATATACGAGGATTTGGTGATAGTTATATATATATAGAAATACTACTATAGAATATAGTAGGTGAAACAGTAGGATAGACAGATCTGACTGTTTCAATATGTAATATTCTATTAAGTACTAATTTAGTCATATATATATATATCCATATTGAAGAGAATAATACTTATCATTAAAGAAATTGTTATTAAAATTATAGTTATTGAATAACTTATTTAAGAATTACTTAATTTAAGAATTGCTTATTTATAATTATCATAAAATAAACTGCAACAATGTAAAATTTCTAGTTTGAGAAAGATGTTTGTCAAGGAATTATAAATGTCAAAAATAATGCAGACAGTAAAATAAATGGCAAATATGATAATGAAATAAGTGTTAAAAAGAAGAATAGTTATTAGGAAAAAAAAAATAGACAAAATATTGCTAGGTATGGAAAACAGAATTATTGGAGAATATTGGTCTTTGATGTAGATAGCGATTTAGATGATAACAAATCCAAGCAAATATGATTAAATGACACACACACACAAAATGAAATGAGTTATGGACAAAGCTTAATGACATTTATGTTAAGCAAAAAGTTGACAACAATGAATTGTAATATGAAAAAAATAAGTTTAATTATTTTGGTGCTATTGTTCTTATTATGAATTATATTTTCAAAAAGAAAGTAATTTAAAACTATAATTAGGATGTGTATTGATGTTTTAAATAATCTCCACTGCAATAATTTTTTGCTTTCCATGATCATTGTGGAAGATGGGAAAATGAATATTCTGAATAAATTTAATACTAAAATTGCTTTGAATAAAAATATATTCTTGATATGCTGATAGGTCATACAAAATACAATTTTATAATAAGCCACTGAAGAGATGACTTAAAGTGAGATTGGATACTGATAAAAAATATTACCTTAGTATTGGTGAATAGTATCAAGAATAGCATTGCTTCTTCTAGTGAGATAGTTCTATCAAACTGTATTAATAAAGAAAAAAAAATAGGAAAATGAGAATTTTGTAAATTGGAGTGAAAGTGGTATAGTCTTTGATTTGTCAAAATATACATATTAGGTTATCTTTTGGTGATAATTTTAAAAAGAATGATTCTTTTATAATAATTTAGATTTGAAGAGGGTCAATAAACCATCATGTTATGCAAGTTAGTTTTAAATATTAATGATTGAACTTTTGGCTATGCCATTGAATTTGATGAAATTATTGTGAAAAATATAAAAAGCTTATTAAAAGAAATATTAAAAGAGACTCTCAGCTAACAACAAGCATTGGATTACTTTCCAAGTAATATCAATCTTATTTATTATCAGAAAAAAAGTTTAAAATGCTTTTAAAGAACTCAGAAAAGCCATTGTTATAATTAAGTTTATTGATTACTCAATTTGTTTAGTATAATGTACTTTAATTAGTATCCGATTTTAATCAATAGAAACAATAAAAAATACTAGTATTTCAATCTTCTTTGGAAAATACAGTTAAACTATTTTTCTGAGAGTACAAAAAAATTCTTTTGTCAAAATACTATCATAATAGTTCTATAATCTTTGGTGGGTAATCTCATTAGCATTTTTCTTTATAGTAAATTATTCTCAGGTCATGTAAATTAAAATTGAATATATATATATTCAATATTTAAATATAAAAACACAGTTTTATTGTGCTCAATCATTAATATTAAGATTATCTCAATTTTTATGAAAATTTGATTGCCTTTATTAATCTTGATCATTAAAGACACTGTATTAAATTAGTTAAGTGAATTTTTAGAATATGAAATTGATTCAAATAATTCGAGGCTTTTTAATGGTAAGAATCAAAAAATTGTTTCAATAAATTGTATGGCGCATTTAGAAGTGGAATAGGAATGTATTTCATTTAATAAATAGATGAATCGCAGTGATTTTTTGCCAATAGATACACGAACTAAGCAAAAATTAAAAACATTTTGCGAGAATCTTCCTGCACTGATAGAGTATCAAACCCTTAGGTCTAAGATTCTCGGATCGAATACAGTTCTGTTATTTTCAGTTCTCGAACTTCTCATATATTCCCGAGTAATAAAGTTAATCGATAATTTATTTAATTTATAACAATGATTTTTTATATTTTTATTGTAATATTCTAAAAGTTATTTTAATTATATAGACATATATTAAATATTTATTTATTACTTTTTGATGAGCAGGTTGTTAAAAAAATATTCAGAATATTATGTGCATATGTGTATTTTCTTATATATACACATATCCTTTTTTTTTTTGGTCCAATATTTTTTTTTATATATATTGAGATATTCTATTTTTCTAATTGAATGCATTAAAACTTACGAATTGATAAGTTTTATTTATCACTAAAAAAAATATTAATTTAAAAAATTTATATTTTTTATTTATTCCTAATGAAAATATTTTTTTAAATCAATAAATAAGTTTATTTTTTACCCTCCTATTTTTATTTCTTAAATTAAGAAAGAAATGTGTACATGTTCGTTTCCAAACAAACTTTTCGGAATTTCCCCCCTACAATAACATTCTAATGTCAAATAAATCTCTTATTGCTTCAAATTAATATGGGATTTATAGTTACAAACACATATTTTTTTTTAAAAAAAAAATTAAACATAGCCCATGTGATTCAGTATAAAGCAGATCATATAACCGCAAGCATTTAGCTCTATCATTTGATTCAATATAAAAAGGATAGGGGGAATGATTACATTTCAAACTAATCATTTAGGAGTATTAAAGGAGAGGGGAAAAAATCACTAAAAATTACTAAGTTTCTTTTTATTATTATTCTGGAAAGTAATTGGGCACCCATAGTTAATACATAGCTTTTTTTTTCCTTAAAAAAAAAAAAAAAAATCTGGATTTATTCGGCCTCTAAATATAATCCAATCTGACATGACATTCAATTAGACCAGGTGTATTTTTATTAGTTGTATCTGATTTCAATACGAATATTCCACTATTAACTTTAAGACCCAATTACTTTCTTACCAAACCTTCTATTTGAACAATTATGGCTTATTAAGCCTGGATCAGAGCATGCCCTGTGCAGTCGCTCCCAATCTGCTTTTCATTGAATGCGGCTGGCCCAAATGTTTTTATATATATACTAATTAGAGGGTCTTCAGCTGGCCCCAAATTAAAGAAATTGGGAGATAATATAATTATGGTTTATACCACAAGAGGACAAAGACAATACTGTTTAGATTTATGTTAAGATCTTTGCTGCTGTAGTTACAACATCAGAACCTTTAGATTGGTCAAATTGGTGCATCATTTGTGCAATAAGCCTGTGTATTGACAATCAGTTCTTTTACTTTCTGCAGTAAAGGTTTAGATTAATTATTAAATTTTTAACAATGAGTCATATAAGAAGGAGGGATAATTTTTAAAATATAATAGTCTAAATATATGTCTAAGAAGCTTTACATGATTTTATGTGTGTCATCAAAGATAAGGATTCTTAAAAAATCTTTACCGTTATGTTTGATATATAAATATATAAGCGCACATACTTATATATATATATTATTCATATCCATGCATATGGAATGTATAATTATGCGTATGCAAATTCAAAAAAGAACAAAATTATTCATTTGTGTGCACCTACACGCACACTTATATTAAGGCAGAAATATAATAAAAGAATTGAATATTTGTCTAAGAAATATCTTTGTTTTCTTTTTCCGGAACTTACCTCTGCTTTTAACTGCATTAATGACAGTTTTTTTTTTTTTACTTCATATTCATTCTATGTACGTACATCTTTACACGAAAATTTGTAATAAACATTTTTTTTTAGTTATAACCACCAGAAATAAAAAAATGTAAAATAAAGATCTCTCCAATATTTTTCCACAAATGTTGATGAATCCCCTTCATGAGTTTTTATTTATTTATATATAGTTATAATTTATAATCTTATTATTATTTCTTTATTCTCCAGCTACTGGAAGATTATTCAGTTTGATTAGAGATCATTCAAGAGTTTTATAATACCACTCTAAATATTGAGATATTAAAATGAAGTTGTAAAGGAAGTAGTAAATAATCAAATTGCCACCAATGATATATGTAAGAAATAAACCCAGTTCATAAGGCGAGCTGAAAATTCAAATATAAAATGTCGAATCACTTCTTCCCCCTCCAAACGTATTCACAAGATAGAGTTACTGAAAAACAACGTTTGAAAGGGGGGGGGGGAGTAATTTGACATTTTATACACATTGAGACAGACAACCTTAGTCAAATATTTATTTTAAAAAATATTAGAAAAATCACTAATAAAATTATTCTATTAGTTCATTAATCTATTTAATGAGAGCTTCTTAGCAAAACCCAGTGCAAACATAGTTATATAATAATAAAATATAAGGACACAACATTAGTTCCTAACAGCAAGATTAGAATGATTGTGGAGGTGTATGTGGTAGTATATGAATGCTAGCATACACATTCACATTAATAATTTCATACATTTATTTACAACAGCAATTTTATATATTTATAGCAATAATAATAAAATATGTGATTAATTAATGAAATTATTGCAAAAAAATAATATTGATTAATAATAATAATAATAATAATAATAATAATAATAATAATAATAATAATCATCATCATCATCATCATCACAAATCTGGTTAGTTAATTATTATTTTAAAATTTAATATTATGTAAAAAAACTTGATGTATTAAATAATATTGTCTAGCATTCCAAACAATCAATTAAAAAAAAAATTACATGAAACTTGTTGACATGCAATGAAGAAAGAAAATAAATAGTAGCCAATTTGGATTTTATTTTTCTTTTCTTGTAAGAGATTTAAAATATTTTATTTATTTGATAATTATAAATCTTATGGCAGGTTAAAAATAGCAGGGAGAATCCTTCCTTTTCTTTATCACTGCATTTATAAGAAACTAGGGAATAAATTAAAACTTTTCTCATTCAGGTAGACTACAAATATCTAACCTTCAGTATAAGCAAAGAACAGTTGGAAATTTGGATATGAATTCACTTATTTACTGAGAATTTGGATGCTAATTTATAAATAATTGGACCTGAAGAATGAAGAAAATCATTGAATTATTAAAAAAGTGTGCGTAAAAAAAAAAGGACTTAACACTCTCAATTTCTGCTTCATCAGTAATAGGATATTCTTTTGAAATATCTTTGGTTGGAAATTCTAAAGTTTGTTCAACTTGCTTTAATTCAACAATATCCTCTGACTCCCTTTCTGTTTTAACATGTTCTGCCACTAAACTATCTTTCTCAATCATTTCCAACATCTCTTTTTGAATATTAACTTGTAACATTTCTTCTTCTACAATCTCTGAATCAATTCTTTGCTCAAACAGTTCATGTATAATAATACCAGCTATTTCTTTCAATCTTATCTCGGATGGAGATTTTGCTTTTTCTTCTTTCTCCATTACATCTTTTACTGGTTTTATTTCTGACTCTGGTTCAATAAATTCAGTAATTTTTTAGCACTTACTGCCTCTTTAGGTGAAATTACAATTTTGGTTATTTCTTTTGTGTTCCTTTTAATATTTTCTATTGCATTCCGTGTTTGTTTTTTATTCACTTCAAACATTTCTTTTAAATCTTCAGCATTCTTTTGGATTGCTCTCATCATATCCTGTAGCATTGCCATCAAATTCTCATCTTGCTGCGGATGTTTAATTTCATGGAGAAGTGTAAGTGGGTCTTTTATCATGACCTTGGACAATTGCTCTTTTGTATTTTCTTCTTCTGTAGGGATATTGGCCTCAACCCTTCACTTCCAGTTTCTTCTCTGCTATTATCCATGATGTGTCCCAGTTACTTTTCTAACTTATTGGGATCTTTCTGAGTAATCGCAAATATACTGGTTTCAACTTATTCACTTCTGTTCTAAGTAATATTTTAAAATATGATTCCATTTATCTTTTGAATTTATGTTTCTGAGAATAGCAATAACTTGATTTTGTTCTGAACTGATTCACTAATCACTATTTAGACATTCACTTCCCTTCCTCTGCTCACTTACCTACTCACCACCCTATTACTGCTCCTTTTCATCCTGCTCATAATTAATTTTTTTTTACCTATCTTAAGCCTGATAGTTAAATAACTAAGGATCTTTTAACTAACACAAAATTTCAAATTTACTTATCATGATGATGATGATGACTTATTTATTTTTCATATTGATAGCCCTGGTCACATCCCTAGCCTCTGAAATAGATGAAAAATTTTTATTTCACATATTCATTACATATCTAGACATATATATTTTACCATCGTCATTCACACAAGTTATAAGTTTATTCTATTTCCGAATCTCTTATACACAATTTTGTTCCCAAGAATATTACTACAGTTCTTGATTTATGCTGAACCTGATAATAAAAATTTATAAAAGGTGAGTGAGGGTTTTATTCATTCACCTGGGCGCCATGTTATCAAGATTGACAATAGTATGGTTACTACTGTTAACTCAAGGTACAAGATATTAGTAATAAAAAAAAAACACACACAAAATAAACAAACATGAAGTATATCTTGTTATTACAAAGCTTAGAACTTATGTTGGGTTTATAAAACAGGAAACAAAATATTTATATGATTGCAAAGCATGGGTTTTAAGAAAAAAAAATATCGAACCTAAAAAAAAAATTTGAAATGGTTGTTACACATTTTATTTAAAAAAAAAAAAAATTAATTTGTGGTTGCAAACAGGAAAACAATAAAATTTATATAGTTGTGAACCCGCAAAAAAAAAAAATTATGATTGTCATACATGGGTCTCAAAAATTTCCCTCTCATTTTCTCAAGCTTTGATAATCTTGGTTTTGAACAACTAATTTTATTTGAATTACAAAATTTTTAAAGTATTTTATTATTTAATTAATTGAACTTGTAAAACACAGCAATTATTAAATTACTTGAATTTTTCTTTATTTTCAAATCTCAAAAAAGAGACTTAATTAAAAATTATTGAAAATCTAATTTCTAACTGAGTTCCTTTGCAGTACATTATTTGATGCGAGTTTTAACATAATTTTTATAATTACATGTTTCTCTTAAATTTTAAATATTTTTAACAAACATATTACATTGTTTAATATTATTTTACAATATACCAATAAATTTGACATTTGAGTATACATATTAGTTTAACTACTTCAGCTTCAAGCCACCATATTGAACTTTTTAAAATATTGGTCTGAGACACAATTTTCATAATAACTTCAGTTTTAATTATGTTAGAGCAAAAACAATTACATTGCTAGAAACTAGAAAAATTAAGGAAAACAATAAGCATAAAATAAATAGTGATAACTATATAAAAAATAAGGGAAAAAGAAATTTTCACATCGGAAATAATTATTACTTTATTGTTTGTTCATAATTTGGAAATTAACATTAACTAAAATTCAAAATACATCTTCAGTGATAATTTCTTTCTATTCCTTACAAAATTATCTTTCTAAACATGTATAATATATCTTACCTGAGATAATCCACAGCTTCACAATCTCCAAAAGAAGTCGGATATGACTTCTTCATTTTTATCTTGTACCACAAATGTTCTAAATGTCAAAGGCGTCTATAAAGAAAAAGATTCATCCTAATAAAAGATACAAAAGAAATCATCATAGCAATTGGCTTCTTGTCTGTCTAAAACTAGAAATTGTAGACTACTTTCTATACCACTGATAAAATGTGTTTCATCTCTTCATTTTATATTTTTTTTGTGTACAATAGTGATGTTTATATTCTTTGTGGTCACTAGTGATGTTTATATTCTTTATGCACTGCACAAGTGATATTTATATTCTTTATATACAGAAGTGATGCTATCTTTTTATATTTATTGTACCACAGATATAATTTATTTGCATATAGTCTATAGGTTTGAAAATAATGTTATGAAACATATAGAAAAAGCAAAGCATGATCAAGCATAAACATAAACAAGTTTCAGAATTGGATTATATGTTTGTGTATACAAAGTTTGTATACATTTGATTATTAGTTTTATAACCAATTGCTTGTAAACCATATTATATAAACATAATTAATGATTTTCAAAAATTATACTTTTTGAAAATCATTATTTTTATAAAAATAAGAGGATTAGTGTAGATAGAACTTTAGATAATCACAATATGAATTATATACTAATAAGTTAATTACGATATGAATTCTATACAAGTAAATATATAATTACAAACTAAATCACACTAATTTTTCAATAAATATGAATTCTATGTGAGCATAAATAAATGTATTACAAACTATGAGCATAAATATATAATTACACACACACCAATTTTTCGATAGATATGAATTGTATATGAGCATAAATAAATAAATATATAACTACAAATTAGCACACACTAATTACAAACTAAAATTAATAAAAAATATATTTTTTCAAAAAATTAAAAAAAAAATTAAAAAATTTTACTTACGAATAATTATGTTGATAGTCTGTTGTAGGCCTTAATTATCACTTCCAGGCCATAAAACATTTTATGTCTTTTATCGTTTCGTGATAAGTACAAAAATTATCAAAAAAACAAAAAAATTAAATACTGTGGTTGATTAAAAAATTCGCCAAAAATCTAAATTTCAACCGATTTTTTTGAAATAAAAATCGTTTGAAAGCTAACATATACAGCTAAAAATGGCCATATTTTTTTCGACGTCATGATTATACTTTTTACGTCAGCAAAGAAAGAAAATAACACATAATCAAATGACCACCCAAAGCATGCAAAGGTCGCTGACAAAACTGAAAAAGTTAAAGCAATTGTTTTATTTTATATACAAATATTTAGAAATTTATGAATTCTATATTTATTAGCTTTTCTCACAACTCTGTAAACCTGCCCACAGCATGTGAAAGAACACATTGCCAAACCAGAAATGAATAAGACATAAATTTCAATATATACATATGGTTGAAAAACCAGGTTCTACAGCAAGCACAACAAAAAAAAAACACCTTTACATTTATAGTTATAGTCTTTGGGTTGTAATTTAAACAAACACATAAAAAAAAACTTTTTACAAAGAACATTTTATACGGTGGCAAAACACCATCTTTGATTTTCTACAATTAATATTTACAAACTAAATTTGATCACTTTGATATCACTTTAGGATCATTTTGTTAAGCTCAAAAGCAGAATATATGACAAGTCATTACACATCATTTGCACTCAAATCTGGTAGAGAGAAAAATTTTCATACATAATATAGTAGTTCAACAACTTTCACATTTTATATAATCTACCTACCCATATGCAATGTTTTCACTTTTAATTAATCAGTTTATCACAGATTTTAAAGTTTACATATGGAAAATAGGGTATTCCTTTTAATTTATCAATAAAGCAGTATTTGATTTTATAAAATCAATGTGACACAACAATTAAATCATTTTTATATTCTGAAAATTATATACATATATATTTAATTATATATAGCAAATTATACACATATAGCTAATGACTTATTCAGGGTGTGGGAATAATTAACAGGCTCCACGATTGCGTCCAAGCCCGGAGGGGAAAAAAATCCTGTACCAGTCAAAATCGTGTGTTCATTCAACAAAAACGATAATCCAAGCAAATTTATATCCATCTAGTATGTGCAAGATACATAAGTCAGGAACAATACCAAACTAGTGCTTCAGGGTTTATGACTACATGAATGACACTAATGATGATACTGGCGAGTTTCATTCTCACTCCATCCCAGCTAGAATTCAGGGTTCACAAGCGACTTAATACAACAGATTTACATTTCATTAATTAATACCTATCTGAATTTATTACAATTACAGAATGGTGTGGAATATACCTGACATTGATTGATAATTTAAATAAGTTGAAGATTTGATTGATTTGAACTGCAATAATAATAACTTCATGGCAACATGACAAAAGGAATGAGTTTACACCTATAAAATCTTATAATTAATAAAAGGGATTTATGTTAGAGATTCGGAATAATGACAAACTGAGATTTCAAATTAAAGATAACTTATATTTATTATACATCTAAGTGTCATCATACAAAATACATCAATGTTTGTCTACACAACTTGACTATACATATAGGACTCGTAATTTAAAATTCATTAAGTAAATCAGATAATATTGTAATTAATAAATGTTATCGCATTCCAATTTAACAAGCAACTGCGATCCATTTAAGACACAAATTAGATTTTGATACAGCCAAAATATAATACATTTGCTTACTAAATATAAACAGTTGGTTAAGCGGTCTGCCAAGCACAAATTAGCAGTAATCCATCATTTTAGCCCTCAATAAACCTATAAATTTAAGAGAATAAATCTATTTTCTTCCTCTATACATATATAGACAACTAAATATGACTGAATTTAGATCATTATTACATTTAAATAAGTTGTAAGTTATAAATGTGGGAAAATGTTTATCTTATGTAAAGAACAATTCTATATTATATGTGATTAATTAATTAACTGGATTGTCTAATGAGAGACATGCCATCATGGTAGAGAGAGCATTTCAGGTTCATAAATAGAGAATAAATAAGGAATACTAAAGGTGATGTTGTGGCTACAATAAAAGAACATATAAGATCATTTACGATCCTCATAGAGGCTTTGCTATGAGAAGTCAATGAATGATAGGATATGCTGGCCCAGCAATGAAAACATATTTCTGCATAACAATAAAAGTTGATGTGCTAGGATGGTTTATCTATGTGTGCCCATGCACATGTTAATGGCAGTACCTGGAAAATGGAAAATCTCTAGTAGGAAATACATCTACTTTTAAGGGAGACTAAAATTATTGGATTAGTCATAATTAAAATTCCGCAGGTCCTGAGAATTAAGTAGCAAAACAAATACAATAATGACAAATAAGTGTAACCATAAAGTACATAATACCATACACACACACACACATATATATATATATTGTGCATACAAATGTGAATTCAATCCTGATTTAAATAGTTAGCTCTCTTGCATAATGGAATGTCCACAAAATTCAGGCTGATCAATGAATCTTAAGAAAGTCCAATATAAAAGAAACAATGAGAATTAAAACCAAATTTAAAAAAGAGGATTGTTTTCCCACACTTCCAAACTTTAAAATCTCTCATGGCTTTATAAAAAAACAATGTTTATGTAGCAAAACATTAAAATAAATCCTATATAAAAAAGTTCTCTTCTGGTGATTTTACAAAATTCTGCATGATAGTTAATACTTAGGTGCTAAAGATCATAAATGCAAATGAGATATACAATGTACATACTGATCAAATTTTATTTAAAATTCTCTATAATAGATTTTACCTTAAGAGCTAAGTTCGGTTTAGGAAAATGTGATGGATTTTGTTTAAATAATTTAATAAATTACATTTTTTTTTTGAGAAATGACTACAGGTAAAGATTAATTGGTAAACAATAGGAAACTTAAACTTTTAAGACTATTCCTATTATTTAAATCATTTACAAAATAACAAACATACAAAACTAAATGAGCATCTATTAAGTGCTTAATGGAAAATCTACATCTCCTGCAATAATTTTGACAGGAGAAAATAATAAACTTGGGTTGTAATATGCTCTTTGAATTTTGTACTTAACTTGGCAGCTTAATCTAAGTCGATATTAAAATAAATACATTTCTATATTAAAATAATATGGAGTTCTAATAAGATTACAATGGTTAGATTTTATAGAAAATAAAGTTAATGACATATTTAAAGAAAGTTGTATAGACATTACATATAGATATTTTAGAGTGAATAAATGAGTATAAACTAATTATAGATTAATATTAATTTAAAATCAATGTTAAAAGATCAGAGGCTTGCAGCACACAGGGTTACCTTAAAACATAGTTGGAGACAGGCTTCATTAAAGCAGGTTTTCTCAACACAGTTCGTTTCATAGGCTAGATGTTGTCATTGTGATCATCTAGTAGAGACAGAGTACCAGGGGTAAACAGCCTTTTTATCCTGACATTGTTTGGATGAAACTTAAACTGACTTGAAGTAGGGTCACTCTGAGAACAAGATTCTAATTGATTTAGCTATTTATATAATTCAACCCTACTTTCTACAGATTCAATATACATGATGTTCACTCATGATTTCCCCATTGTTGTTCATATTTTCCTAGTGGCCTCTTCCATTGGTCATTTTCCCTGAGGATAGGAATTCTCCCACCAAGATTGGACATGCCCTAAGGGTTTATTTGCTAATTAAAAAACCAATAACACAAATCTGATTTTCATATTAATTAAATTTCACAAGCCATTGTATTAAATAGTGCTTATTCAATTTGAGATTTGTAATGAAAATTAAATAAAATATAATAATAATAATAAAAAGAAGTTTATTCACAAAAATTTGAGGAATTTGTTATATTCTATAAATAAGAAGTTTTATAATCTTATGGCTTGTAACACTTACATTTAATAAGATTTTAATAATAACTTTATGAAGTATGACAAATTACAAAGTCTGCCTTATAAATATTGAATTGATTGTTTTCACATACTATTTAGGTACATTTTATTAAAATAAAATAAAATATTACAACCTGACTAAGTAGAAAACAAACTTTAATGAAAAAAAATCTTAAAACATATGTCACACTTTATACACATCTAAGATTATGTTTACACTTATTGCCCATATAATTAATAATAATAACACAAATAGTCAAATGTTATAGCTTACATGTACTACTTATAAATGTTGGTGTGTCAGTTAATATATAAGACTAGGTTCAAACCCATACTAGTGCTGATGACATTGGCACTAGGTGAAGTTGAAATATGTACTACAATATTTCCAGCTTCAATATATATTGTAATCAGTTAGGTTACATGGTACATGGTACACAGCAACAGTTGTGTATGCACACACATATATTTATATAAAGTAAAGGAAAAATAGAAATAAACAGATGTAAATTTGTATAGATATTTTTTATACACTGAGAATAATAATCCTATAAAGGGTTAAATAATTCTGAATTTAAAACAGAATTTTATTCTGAAATAAATATTTTTTTTAAAAAGGTTTAAATAAATAATATTCTGATTATGAAATTTAAAAACAAGCAGAGTTCATTTTTTAATTTTTTAAAATAAAACTTGTATAAAATATCTATTTTTTAATTAATGCTTATATGCATTTCTATTATCTATTTTTAAAAATCTTTGATAGGATTTCCAAAATGTAGATTTTTAATTAAAAGTGCTTTTGGAGGGATTAAAATGGTTTACAATCAAGAAATAACAAAAATACACAGTTTTTAAATTAGTGTTGTCACCTCAGATGTTTCTATAAAAGAACTGATATCAGTTCAGTTTGGTTTGTACTTTTTGTAAGAGCTGACCAGAAGGCTTGGCTAATAATATTTCAAAAAGGAAAATAGCTAACTGCAGAGTTAGCTAGCAGAGTTGAACAGAGCTTTCATGAAGATGTAGCTGAAGTCAAGACAGGAAGAAGCTACTGTTCAGTAATGGAGTTTGAATTCACATGGAGGAAAATGACTCACAACTTTGTGTTGCAATTCATAGCCATAAAGGTGTTCTGGAAAACATTCTGCCAGCATGAAGCTCATCAAATCCCAGACAGCAGGGAAATCATGAAATACCAGCATAACTGATTATACTTTCCCTATGCTGACAATTACCTGGATTGGTCTCCATCAAGGAAATCATCAGTTGCTGAAATCGTAATTACATGCATGCTAAATTATATGTATCTAAATTATATGCATGTATCTAAAGGCAGAGAAGCATAGATAAACATGTACAATGGTGTGTAGCATTATATATAATGTGAACAAAATTTTAAATAAGTTTTTTAAAAAAAAATAATTCATTTGAATTGACATTCTACAGTGAGATATATAATATATGACAATTTTGTTTAAAATCATTTATTGAGAAAACAAAAAGACATTTTAAAATTTCTATATTTAATTTAGAAATCATTATAATTAATTAACAATGGTCTGTTAAAGGCTGAACAGTATTTTAAAAGAAAAAAAGTAGAAACCTGATGAAAAAACAAATCTTGTTTAGAGTAATCTGTCAAAAAAATAATTAAATAATAAAATATACCTGCTGGAGGATTTAACTTTTATCAGGAGTCAAAAAAAATTGACTTTATTTTGTTTATGAAAAAGAAAACTTTTTTATGGGATTGTTTATAATTGATTAATATCATCTATAATTTTATTTATATGTATGCATTTATATGAAAAATATATTTTAATAACTTATTATTGTGGCAAATTGAATATGTGGTATAAATAATAGCATGCATATACATTTCTATATACACACATATATGTTAATGATATCTGTATCATTAAAATGTAGTATTTTAATCATTTATTTATTTTATATAATGATTCAAAGATATTCAGAAATTATGCCACACCATATGTCTGTGTGCATATATATGTCAATGCTTGCTAAATAGGACATATATGTAAAATTTAATCATTTTTTGTCATTATTGAATATCAATTGAAATATATTAATTGTATATTATAAATCATGTATCTGTGTGTATGCATATGTAAACCACCATGTAATAATTTGAATTTTGTATTAATCACATATATGTAAATCACAATTTAATGTGTTATTATTGTATGTTAATCAAATCAGAAGGCTTAATTGATATGCATAGCCTTATTCTAGACTTTAATATCATTTTTTTATTGTTAATAAACTTGTGTTCAATTATGAAAATTATTGCAGTGGTTTTAAATATTTTTAGAGTATGTTTCCATCATCTCTTGGGTATATACAGTAATAAAGCTTATGTTCTCTCAGCTAGATTTGAGGATGGGCTGAATATATAAATGGGGATGTATTGAGTGCTTTAGGAGCATCCAGTGATGATCAATCATCATCATCCTGGTTGGTGCATAAGATTATATTCTTTAAAGCTCCAGAATAGGGCATATAGTTTCACAATGCAACATTGGTTACTGTGAAAGTTGTGGCAAAGTCAATAGACTTGGTCACCTTTGCAGTAGAACTAAGGAAATTCTCTCATGGGCCAGTGTGGCTTCAAAAAATTATACTCACATCTGATACAGTGTCAATACAACTCTCTAATCTTCCCAATCAAGAATCAACCATAACTCTCCCTAACCGAGCATTTAGTACAAATAACAGTTTACCTGCCAAACATTCACAACACAGTCACCAATCACAGAACTCAATTTCTGTTGATGAACCACAGGAACCATTAACAGATTTGAATAACAGTTTTACACAAAGTTCATCATTCAGCCATAACCAAAAGTCTTCATATGGTAAAAACTAGCCTGAGATAACAGTAAAGAAAAATAGTATAATAGCAAATACAGATATCCATCTTGCAAATGACAATGATAAAAAAATTAAAATATCCAAGTATGATACAAAGCACACATGCAAAAAGCTTAAGTCAAACTCATCAAACACTGAACATGTCTCACTTAAAATAGCCACAATAAATGTATGAGGTCTTCCCTATAATGAAAGTTCACACCATCAATCCCATTCTAGGAGGTATACTTGCCTATTACAGCCCTTGGATGCCTCTCCAAAAAAAATATTAAGTATTTAATGAGAATGTTGATCAACATCATAACTTTTATTAATTGAAAATACCTGTTTCCCAATATGCAAGGTTGGGCTTAACCTAATAGCTCCACAATCATTTACATCCTACAATAGACTAAGATGTACATCATAACCACTACTAACCTCTTCCTAAAGACAACTCTTCGACCTCTACTACTGCTTGCTATTACTCCAGGTGCAAATCACCACTTTTTCCCTGATCATGCCATTGAGTATGATGATTTACTGGACACTTATAATATTAATACTTTAATCTGTTTATCATACAAAGATCTGAAAAAAAAATCATTTACCCTGATAGGCAACTTTGGTCAACACTATCTACTGCCAGAACACTGACTAAATTTCAAAATTTATGCATGCCTCACTCATGGCTAAAATTCCTGCATAATCTGCTACTTGATATAATACCAACAAAGTCATTTTTCATAAAACACTTTAAATTAACATAGATCCTACTTGCATACTATGCAATGCACTCCTGAAAAATACATCCCATATCTTTGAGACATGCCCATACTTTTCATCCTTACATTGCTTTGTATTCCACAAAGACACAATTAATTTAAAAAATATGTTCATAAACAATATAAAGAAAATAAAACTATTCAATGTCATTGAAACCATTCACACTCTCACACTCTCAGAACAAACAAAGAATATATATCTATATGCTCAAGAATATATACCTAGTAATGTCACAAAAAATTATGGCAAAGCAATATGCAATAACAGAAATCATCTCATTCCAATTCACTGTATTCTAAAAACCTACAAAGCAATGTAAAAAAAAAAAAAAATTACAAAAAAAAAAAATGTAAAAAGCTCTTAATGTAAATATACTAATTCTTGTAAATATTTTGTTACTAAAAAAAAAGATTACTTATATAGATTAGTTATAACATCTAAGTATTGTGATGCTTTACTTTTATATAACAAACACATTGAAGTAAATAAATAATTGAATAGTTTTATTGCTCAGGAATTTATAAGAAGTTCAAACATTAGAAGTGACAATTTGTGTGTGATCCATGGTCCCTAAGCTCCAGAGTCTGCTAACAAATACATTTGTTATTTTCATCTAATTTTTACATTACTAAGGCTCATTCAAGAAAATATCATGCTGTATTATATTATAAGAAATAGTAATAATGATGATGATGATAATAATAATAACAATAGTTTTTTAACATGGTTGTGAAGCAAAAAAAAAAGTCTTGTAATTTATATTTGGTAAGTTTTAATTATTTTTATGAAATTTCTCTGAAGAGATCTCATTAGTTTTTATTCTGTTAAGACAGAAAAATAATGATGGAAGTTTTCATATATATTTTTTAATCGTTATTTAATTTTAGCAATGTTTAATATTCTTCTAACTAGACTTCCTGTTTAGTAAACATTAATATTTATCTATTGTATTACTATCCCAATATTTATTTTGTTTTATTTTATACTTATGATTTATACATAATAAATATATAAAGCATATATCCACAAGAAAGTCAAGTTTTGTACATTTTGTTATTAATTTATAAATCTTCCTATCAAGGTTTTTTTGTATTATGTGTTTATGATTAGATACAGTAAAAGATTTGTTTTTCGACTATGGTATTATCTAGAATAATTTTAGAACCATACATTGATTGCATGTCTGGACATATAGTGACATGTGTCTCTCACTATGCACAACTGAATATATTAGATTTGTGTAAATCTCATAATCGAAGACAGAGAATATATCTTATTTATTTATTCAATGTAGTATGATGTCATTTGGGATTAAACACATCAATGAAACACCATTTCTAGTTTTAAAAGTTGCTTGAATAATTTAATTATAAAAAAATTGGTATTTTATTATTAGTTTCAAACTGTAATATATTTTAATTAAGTTTAATTAATGAATATTTCTGTAATTCAATAAAATAAATATATATATATACAGTATATGGTCATTCATCATCATTAACTGGTTCTAGAACAGCTACATGATTAATGATGATAAAATGAACGATTATGAGCATTGCTGCAACACCACCATAATAATACTAATTTGATTGAGCTCATTTTTAGTTAGTATGTGAATGGATATTCTAAATTTCAGTCTAAAGATTAAATTTTTGATCAGATTCTATTTACATTGCAACACATTTTTATGACGTTCAAAGATATTAAATTCATATTCATATTAGATATTTTTGTGATACAAATATTACCTATTTATAATATATTTCAGAATTTCTAATTTTTTTTTCTATTTGATTTATAATACATTTTAAATTAAATTATATCTCGCACAGTTTAACACTGTGATGGGAGTGGCAATCCCAAAACTAAAAGTTTCTGATTCAATTTTCAACCGAGTTTTAAAGAAATTAGTTTGGTTAACTATACGGACCAATTATAGTCAGATTGTTTTAGGCACTCAAACTTCAAGAACTGGTCCACAGTCACAGCAATAAACAATTTTTAACATATTTACTTTAAACGCAATGAATATTTATTTTTCAACTTAACTTTTATCTTAATGATAATAAAGTTTATCCATTTGCAAATTCTTTCTACTTTATCAGCAAATAAATGCTATGTTATAACGGTATTCATAGAGTCTCAGCAATATGCAGGCATATGTACATACATACACACGCACCATTTTAGTCTTAATTCTGAAATAAATAAAATAATAGGAAAATAGTTGGCGAACTTTTTATGCGAAAATAATGAATGTTTTATTATATATCTTTTCCTTCTTTTTTTTTTTAAAGAAAAAAAAATCAGGAATTATCTTTGAGATTGCTAATATATTGTATAATGATTTGTGAAAACTCCTCTCAGATTTCAATCTCTTGTTTGAAGGATTTGTAGTTATAGAGAAGGCTACTGGGAATAATCTTTAGGGAAAAACCCCAGACCAAACAGATCAAGGCTTGCAGCTAATTGTCTACTTTTTTCTTTTAATCTCAAATTTTTCAATCCTTATGGATTGTTCACAATCTAAAGCATGGAAAAAAAAATTAACTAAAGGCTTAAAAGGCAATGCAGTTATTAGGGGAAAAAAACCCCTCCTAAAACAAAATAATAATTAAATGGCATTATGCATATGATAATTTTTAGATGATTTCTTCATTTATTTATTTATTTTTTTGTAAAGGAAAGGAGTAATCAAAATGTATTATGATCTATAATTTGATTGAAAACTAATGATGCTTTTATCACCATTTCAAAATTATTACTCTTTTTATATACAGTTAAAAATATCATTAGTTCAGATGAAATTCTGCAGCTTTCAAAATCCAAATAAAATTAGAAGGGGTTCTTAAAATTTTTCTTGATTTTCAGATTTTGCTACTTTAGCATGAGTTATAGTTTATTTTTGTTTAATTTTAAGTAAGTTATTAAAAAGTGAGGTAAACATTGATAAATAAATTAATATACAGATATTTAAATATAAATATAACTGTTAGAAGCTTAATTGACATGAGCATCATCTTTCTATTTTGTCTTTATTAATATAATCATTCTATTTAATTTGTGATTTTCATTTCTTCTTTTTTTGGTTTTAGAAAATAATCATCAAAAAAATTTTAAAACAAAATTTAATAAAATTGATCTTAAATAATTATATACCTTATAGCCTAGCCTATGTTTTTTAGCACATGGAAAAAAAATCTATAAATCTATAATGTAAAGATACTATAAAAAAATAAAATCACCTATTATTAAAAAAATATCTTCTCAACAGTCTCATAGAGGAACATTTTTTGACCAGCTTCCCAATTATAAGATGAAGAAGATTGAAACAGTTTTTTTTTTATTCTTGTTTATTATCTAGCTAAAAATAGCTGTTTATACTTATTCATAAAAAACAATAGGATAATTAACTGGTGTGATTATGAGCTAACTATCTAAATGAAAATTTCCTAAACCTGACTGAAACTTGGAAATCTTTTTTCAAGTTTTACTACTTTTATATCACAAATAAGTTTAATGTAGATAATATATTACAAATGTATCACAACTATTGAAGAAATCAATATTAATAATTATGGTTTGATATTTATATTTAATATTTTTGTTTAGGTTTTTATAAATATATGCATGTTTAAAAACATATGATGTTAATAATAAGTAGGGAAGATAAATGATATATTATTGAATCATTAATGCAGATTCTCTTAATCAGATAAAATTATTAATCCAGGAAGATCGGGGACTAGGATAGATATAAATACACCAAACATTCTAGGTTTTTGCTATATATAAGGATAAAGAATCTTCAGGAAAAGAAACAGTAGATAAATATGCTTGATTGTTATTATTATCACTATGCATGATATTCAAAAATTTTTGCAAATGCTTCAATAAATTAGTAGTTAATTTCTTCAGGGAAGTAGTGACAAAATAGTCTGGAATCTACTTTTATAATGGTAAAAAATTTGTTGTGCAATAGTCCTCTTACACCCACAGACTCATCCATGGGATTGAAAAAAATTTTAAGCAAAAAATAAAAAAAAAATAAAAAATTGATAAATTTTAATTCATAAATTTCATGCATCTGTATGAGCAGCATTATGAATCATTTCTGTCAATCATTTTTTCATTTCACATACTTGACCTGCTTTCATTTACATGATTGTTTTCTCTCTTTCTTTGTTTAATTATTACTGTACTATTTTTTAATAACTACATTATTCTATTTTTGTGTTAATCATTTTTGTTGTTGTCTTAATGTATACATTTTAAAAATTAAATTATATCATAGGTATGTGTACATATGATAAAAATACTATATAAGGTTTGATATTTCCATAGTTTCTAGTATATGCAAAAAGGTTTGGAACCAATTGATCATGGATATAAGGTGCTATTATATTTTAGAATAACGAATAAATAGAAAGGAAAAAAAAAGAAAAATGGCAAAATTATAGTAATATTAGTTGGAGTCATAATTCTGTGAGTGAATAAGAGTTTCCAAATATTAGATAATTTTAATAATTGTTTTTTTTTATGTGAGGATGTCTTTGTCTTCTTTGATAAATTATTGCTTCTGAAAAGAATTTTAGTTTAATCTGAATTTACAATGTGACCATAGCAAGGAAAGAAGATATGCCTTCTATTTTACAGCATACCTTAGTTTTTTTCTATTAGGTGCACCATTGTAAAGAATGGGACTAATTCATCAGGGACATGAGAATTATTTATCATGGAATTTCATAGTCTTATTAGCTTGGGAAGAGAAAATGTCAATTTTTTTTAATTATATGTATAAAATATTTAGCAATTGTTAAGAATTTCAAACTAAATTTGTTTTTTACTAATATCTAATTTAAATAAAAATTAAAAGAAAGGGCTTTCTTTATTTTGTAATGATTGTGTATACACATTATGGTTAGAGAAGCATACATTAATGTTGAATCTAATGTTTAATAATAATAAATATAATAACAGTAAAAATGGTATTAGCATCAGAAACAAATTTTATAAATACCATATTCTGAAAAGATATATAATAATAAAAAGCTTGATAATTTAATAAACAGTACAAGGCACATAATGTTCTAAATAGTCTATTTGAAATATATTGTCTATATTATATATTATATAAAAGAAAGAGAAATTATATATTATATAAAAGAAAGAGAAAAAGGTATAACAGGGCAATAAAAAGGATAATATAGAATTAGCATTATTTAAGCATTTTATAAATATTGAATATAAAGTAACTGTGAAGATGAAAAAAGTCATTATATATGAAAATAACAAAGCTATGAAAAATATTATGATGCATATATTAATTCTCAACAGCTAGATGTGGTGTGTGATACTGTTATCTTTTTAAATGCCTTAATTTCATATTATTTTTTAAATTAAACAGGTGTTCATCTCATTACCTTCTTAAGTATGTTCTACTTTGCAAAAATAAATTAAAATTTGTTTGTGCAGGATAAATTTTATGTTCCCTCTTTTTAAGTAGAGTGGTATCTCATAATGTTTGTAGTCTAAACACTGATTTTTTTTTTCTTTTTTTGCAAATAATTACAATTTTTTTTTACTTTTAAGACAAATATTATAAAACTTATTGTGTAACTAATGACAATAATAAAAAATAAATTTATTTTATTATAATAACCGATCATAAAAAGCAATCAACTGAATTCTATTTCAACAATATATCTTATTAAATAATCAGTCTTCTTATATCTGTAAGCAAATAATTTTTATTAATATAATAACAGTTTCAACTACCAGTACTCCTAAGAAGAATATTTGTTTTATATAAACATCATTTCACATTTGATTTTTTATATTATAAGTGTTATTTACAATATATTAAAATTTTTATATAAAAAGCTTTATTAACTTTTTTTTCTAAAAATAAAACAAATGAATAAATTGAAAGTTTACCTGTGTATTTTTTATAATAATCAGCAAATTAGTGTGTAAAAATAATCAAAAATACTTTTTAAACAAGCAAAAAAAAATATTTAAAATTATACTTTTTTTTTCTCATATGTCATAGCATCGGCCGGGATGCGAATCCCCAACCGTCTGCAATCAACTACTTGCTTGCAAAGTGGCTGCAATGACCTCTCGGCTAACAATGCTTGATGTTTAAAATTATACTTCAAAATCTTTATGTAAAAGTAGACTAAAAGAACACAAACAGCCTCTGGATATTTTCTTTTATCTTTAGAATAAAAGGGAAGTTTTTTGAAGTTAGCCACAATTCATAAGATACTGATTTCTATTTTTTTTAACTTTAAAATCAATACAATTAAAGCATAATGTTAAAATCTACTTTTCTAAAAAAAACCCATGAATCATTATCATTTAGAATAACATTAATACTATGATTTAAAATTACAACTGCTTTTGTTGAGTAAACTTTCACTGATTTTCAATGAAGGTGATGGCTTACAAGTTGATAATATAGTTTTTGTTATTGCATTCTTTTCAATTTTTTTCTTTGTCATAAATAATCTGCCTTCAGAGAGAGAACTTAGAAATACATGTCACCTTTAACAAGTTTTGCAAAAAATCATGTCACAATTTTAGGTAATGCATTAAATGAGTTAGTTTAAGTTCTACACATATTTGTTCAGTGTCATTCTTTTATAATTTTATCCAACTTGAACATTGTTGGAATTTTAAAAAGACACTGGTTCAAAATATCTCATGTATATTGTGTGGAAAAAATTATTAGAAATAAATATTTTTACATAAACTCCACCAAAAGAAGGCTGATTAGAGTGCCTAGGGGGTTGGCCCTAAAGGAAACTGGTGGGTTATGCCCCTCTAGTATTAGAATAAAAAAATGAAATTAGTTTGCAGCGAAAACTAAATAAAGTAAATCTGTTAATAATTTTTTTTTTCACACTGCTAAACTAAATTAATATTCTTTTCTGAATGGCATTGTTGCATTTGGAATATTTAAACTATATGAGGGCATACGTGTCATATATATATATATTATAACGATCGGGGTTTGTTTGAGTCTTACCGTATCTGCCGTACAGGGTGCCACTAGGCCATTTGAACCTAGAAAATTTATAGAGTAGGCAGATATGTAAGTTAAGATTCAATTTTTATGTATATATTTTTTTCGACCGTCAGCCCAATGCCTCTAGCTCAGAGAGACACAGGGATTTATGAAATATAAATTCTTATTAAAATATATTTTCAATATTAAAAAAATAAGAGAAGCCACTGCCAGTAATAACACACACAAACATTTATTAAACATATATAAATTTAGAATTATTATTTTAGTATAACTTTAACTTTTTTTTAATGAAATATTATTATAACTTTACTTTAGCATTTAATTTACATTTTTAACCTTTTATTTTGAAGTTTGCACAGATGAGTTTAATATTTTATTAGAACATCGAGTATGAATAGACTACATAGATTGCATTTGAAAAGAAAATATTCTATCCCTTAATTTAACATTAGGCCAAAAGTATGCAGTCAAGCCAATGTCAATCTATCTGATATATTGATGTATTCAATGCAGCATGAATATGATAGCACAATACCATACTGTCAGGAATGCACATCTGAACAGCATGGTTAAGAGAAGAAATTGTTTTTCGTCCAGTACAGGAATGTTACATCTGTCTGGCAAGAAGAACAATAAAAAAAGAAAACTCCATAGGAAGGGATTGCGGTCCTTTTTGCTGACTAACGATCCCATTCCATAGGCAAAAGTGATGATTGATGGAGCAGGAAATACTGTGTCTCCGATGGTCAATAAGAAATAGGCTTATTTTGCCCAAGTGCAGTGTAGCATGTGATCCTGCATGTAGCGGACCTCATACTACATTTACTAATTACACCAATATATCCTATCGATTAACCCAATTTAACTACGAAATGAATAACCTAAGATTAACCCTCCCTTAATTAAACTAATATAACTTTATAAATCTATGCAGCCATACACGCCTGACTAATTATACATTTATCAAAAGTTTAACAGCAAAAAAAAAAAAAATCTTAATAAAAACTTAAAAGCACAGAAAAAATAAATTAATGGAAATGATTTACAAAAAATAATAATACATTCAATAAAACAATTATTACTAACTGATTAAGCTTGGTCATATAGGAATTTCTATTGCAATAATTTAAATACTGGGAAAGTTTATACTTAGTGTTCATTAATTAACTAATGTTCTTAAGGTTTTAACATCCTGGAAAAGTTTCTATTTTAGAATTAAAGTTCATTATTTAGAGTTCTTACTGTTTTAAAAATCCATGCTTAGCAGTTGCTTGCCATTTGGAGCCAGCGTTAATTCCCCCAATGTCCTGTGGTCCTCAATATAGGAAAAACAATGTCATTTCTCTTTCCTTTTAGCAAAACTGAAGGGATTGAAGAGTGCGTCTTTTCAATCCCTTCTCCTTCAACTCTCTCCATGCTAACACATATAGTCACATCTCTATCTTCTCTCCCAGCTCTTTCTTCACTAAAATTTATTTCCAAACTTTTTCTTTTTATATTAATTTTGTGGATTAACTCAACATTATGTCATGATGATGATGCCCCTTTCATTGAGGTTCATTTTCTGAGGGATTTCTTTTATTGGCTATTAGTTTCTATTGTTTTTTCTCTCCTATCTGACCTTTACTTATACATTTTGAAATGCCCAAAGGCTAGTTCACTTGGACTAATTAAAACAATCATTTCCATTTTACAATAGCATTAATTAATTTATTGTATATTCTTAAAGATATATTTTTATCTTTAAATCTTTTAAGTTTTTGCTGAAAATTTAATCTTAAAACTTTTTCTTTTTTGTAATAAAGTTTTCTTTTAGTAATTTTTCATCGGTGCGATTTTATATATATAACGTTTACATGACTTTTAACTGTCAATTTTTATTTCTTACAAAAGTTTTTATTTGCGAACTTTTCAATGTCTAATTTTTAAAATAAATAATGTAATGGTGTGTGTGCCCATTACAATATATATATATGTCAGATGGTTTTTGTGAAATAATATACTTATGTGATGCTTATGTAAGTCAATAATTTAATGTATATGATGATTGAATTTTAAAAAAATACATGCATGAATGAATACATTTTTAGGCTTATGCAAGTGCATATATATATATTGCATATGTGTGTAATGGAATTATATATATTAGTATCCATATGTGTATATATTATATACAAATTGATGTTTTATGAAATATGTTTTTAGGATTAACCCTGTTTATTAGAATAAGTACATTTTTTACCATATTGTAGAACAGTGGTCTTCAACCACTGGGCCGTGGACTGGCACCGGGCCGCAGAACTTTTCTGGAGGTCCGGAAGAAAGTTTATAATAACAAAATACAGTAATAAGATTTTAAACTTTTAATTAATATA
Source organism: Epiperipatus broadwayi (assembly GCA_028023455.1). NCBI lineage: Eukaryota > Metazoa > Onychophora > Udeonychophora > Euonychophora > Peripatidae > Epiperipatus > Epiperipatus broadwayi. Next base: position 2,269,817 of record JAQFVV010012562.1, on the reverse strand, counting down.
AACAATTTTTATTTATTTTTTCATCGCATTTTTACCCGATTTAAAAAAAAAGAAACAGAACAAAAACAAAATCTAATCAATCATATATAAATTAATTTGTTTTTCTATTTATCACAGACATTTTATGGTGGGGGTAGAAAAAAGTTTTTTATTATACAAACCCCCGGTTGTCTTTTGATAGCCAATCACAGCCGCTTGTCAGCATTGTTAAAATAATAAAATGTAACGTGACTTTTTTTTGATCTCTTAAATTTTTTCTACTCGCTTTCTTAATATTTCATTTTCAATGTTTTTTTTTTTTCGCTATACGATTTTTTTGGGGGGATTTAACTTTATTTTTGAAATCAATTTTTATCACCTTTTGTTAAAAATAAAAACCAAAAAATAAGTTCTATCTCAAAACTTTTGAGTTTTTCAAGTTTCGTTTTCTTTTTTTGTTTAAAAATACGCCCACTTTTTTTTTGGCCTATAAGGCGATATTTTTTTTTGGCTTTATTTGTATATCGCTAAAATATTAAAACTTTTATTCTTAAAACCAATTTCTGTTTTTACCTTTTTTAAAAATAGAAACAAACAAAAAATAACTTTGATGTCTATCTTTTGTCTCAGTGATGACAAAGTATTTTTCAACCCACTCCCCCCCCAAATAAAAATAAAATAAGATCAAAACTTTTGACTTTTTCAACATTCAGGTGAATAACATTTTATTCTTGCATATTTTAACAATGAAATAATAAATATAAAATGCAAGCACATTAATGAAAACGATTGTTATTGTACTTGTTTTCTGTAGCAGTATGACTGCGCAACTCGAGAAAGAGTGTTCAACATGTGAAGGTAAGCAACACCATTACAATACACAATAACTAGTATGCTGTTTTGGTCAGTTATAACAATTATGCTTATCTAAGGCTAAGCAGATTACATCTTTAAGAAAATTTATCTGTAAACTTTTGCTGGTCCGTGAAATCTTATTCTTATTTTTGCCGGTCCATGGGTGTGAAAAGGTTGAAGACCACTGTTGTAGAAGTACAAAGTCATGAAGTTCTGATGCCTGTACTTCCTGTAAAGAACCATATTGTATAAGAACAAACTGATATGCAAATGATTATAGATAACAAATCACACTTAATGGACTCCGATTCAGATGGAATTATGACAACAAATTATTCTTATACTCGTCAAAAATCTAAAAGAAAGGCAGGAAGAGGTGATAGGAATTTTATTGAAAAATCACATTCAATGACTTCTGAGGATTTGTCAGACTCAAATAAAAGTTCTTCTGGAAATAAATTGTGCAAAACAAATGTCAAGACCAAAAAACTTAAAGCTGACAATCTGAAATTAACATTAATTAAATCTCAGATGTCTGACATCACTTCTAAAGGGAATTCAAACATGGACAAGATTTCTACAAAAAAAGTCACTCCTCAAAAACTTATGGATATTGAACATAATATTAATATTACAGATAACCTTGATAAAAAACATGAGAAGATTGAAGAATCGACACTCATACTCTAAATGGTTTTTTTTAAAGATACAAAATATCTAGACTCAAGCTAATTCTTTAATTTTTTTTTTCTTTATATATATTGAATGAAATTAAAAATATCTGGCTTAAATGTCCGTGAGCTTAACTCTGAAAAGAGTTGATGCTCTTGCTCACTGGACAAAGAAGTTTTTGCCTCATTTAGTTTGTTTGGGAGAGACAAAATTACATATTAATTCAAATCAAAAGATAATTGACAAATTGCACAGATTAGGCTACTTTCATTATTCTACATCTAATAGCCCATCAGCTGGGGTTGCTCTTCTTATTCCTTTCCAATCTCTGACACAAAATTTCAGAATTAGCTTTTTAAACTCTAATTTAATCTTTATAACCATTTGTATAAACTCTTTCAAATTCAATGTAGTTTTTCTCTACTTAAACAAAGATATTGGGCTCATTCATAATCAAATATATCTCATTAATTTAGGACTTATCTCAAATCCTTTTCCTACAATTCTTTTTGGAGACTTCAACTCAACTTATGACTGTTTCAATTCAAAATTTTTACACCTTCTAAATTCTCACTTCTTGTGTGCACAGGGTTTTTTCCCACATTATGCATGTTCATTTTATACAAAGAAATTTTTTTCTCTTATAGACCTATTATATTACTCTCCAGAACTGCACTTCTTCATCAATCCATCTTTACAACCATTACCTTTCTCTGATCATCATGCTATTATGCTTGATCTTACATTAGACTTACCCCATCAAACAGATGTACACCTTAAATCTGCAATAAGAATTTTGCTAAAATCTGCTACACCAGAGGCGATTATCTCTGAAGCTTATATTTTTTTCAAGAAAATAGACATCCTAGCTCTTCCACCAGCTGAATCTTGGTTTGCTTTTATAAATATTTATAGTTCTTTGATTTCTCATTACACCAGAAAGAATAAAGGGCCGATTGGGTTACTTAAGAAAGCAGATAGCTTAATTACAACATTGAAAGATATACCTCCAACATCAGCATCTGTACAGATTATTATAGACCTGAAGCAACAATATGTAGAGATGCACCAAATCCTAATAGACTATTTGGCTATTAAAAAGGTGAGGCTTTACCTCTCTAAACCTCATAACTTCTCAAGGGGATATATAAGGTGGGCTATGGGTTTTCAAAGTAAGTCTAAAATTCCATCAGCAATCACAGTGAATAATATAATTTTCTCGGGTAATGGCATGATTTTACAAATTTTAAATCATTATAAATGCAAGCTAGTAGATGTTTCACAGAATTTGGTGCTTGATACATCTATGTATTCTTGTGAGACAATTCATGGTATATGTAATGATGATATTAGAGCTAAACTCATTCATGCCTGATAGAATACACCCTGGAGTCCATGGAATACCAAAATTCATGTTCAAACATCTTGAAACCTTCACAGTACCAATAGTGAGTAGAATGATTGATCTAATTGCCTCAGGTCCCCTTACAATTGATCAACTCTATCCCATTGCAATGGTCCCATTTTTTAAGAGTGCTATTATTCCATCGCCTCTGGAGAACCTTAGACCAATCTCGATGACTCCATTGATTATTAAACTGATTGAAGCAATTATCAAAGATAAAATTCCAAAATCTCATTCTGCCTTTTATCTCTAGTTTTCAATTTGCAAAGAAAGGTAGTTCCACAGCTGAGGCACTCTGCTTATTCAGGTTAATTACAGATTATACAAGAAAGAATAAAAAGCCAAAGCCAATAGTTGTCCAACTTGATATTTCAGCTGCTTTTGACTCAGTCAGAATTCTTCAACTAATACATCTTCTAAGTGGTCTGAACATTCCCACAGGTATAATGAACATCATTACTAACCTTTTATTAAACAGACATATTGCAATTTCATTAAATGGAAAAATTTCAAACTCATTCACACCTACCAAGTTGATTCCACAGGGTACTCCTCTTAGTCCCCTACTCTTCATTCTATATATAAATCCATTCCTTAAATCTTTAGAGATGAATCTTCCTGGATTGTGCATTCCTGATATCAATAAATCCATTCAGCACATATCCTACACGGATGATGTGGCAGTGTTCTTACCATCTAAAAAGTTTATACCGAAACTAATTCAAATTATGGACAATTTCACCATTGAGTCAGGTCTTGTGTTTAACCTTAGAAAATCTGCTGTATGGAGACTTTCATCTGGAAAATCCATTCCATCCCTTTTCACAGCTATGCCACAAAAATTTTTGGGCTTACCAATGAGTCTCTCTTATGCAGCAATGAAGAAATTAATAAAAGACACTATCATGATTTCTGCAAGAAAAATAATTGATTCACTTTCAAAAGTTTATACATCATTATTTGCAAAAGCAGCCCTACTCAACATGTTACTGTTCCCCAGAATTGCTTACTACATGCCGTTCATTAAATTCTCATCAAAATTTATCCAGAATATAAACTCTCTTTGCTCTAGATTAATGTGGAAGGGTAAAACTGTTGCTATTAGCTTAAGAAGAGTGCAGAGACCAACAAGACTTAATGGCTTGTCACTGCATTCACTTCAGGTTCTTTGTCTTCAGAAATCAAATAACCTCATTACAAGACTTAATGGGATTTTTCCTGATGACTCACCTTTTCTATCTATTCATCCTACAGATACCCCACCTCCAATTAATGATGATTGGCTGACACAAGTCTTAATTGACATTGCAAAAATTCTCACACCTTTAACTCAAATAAAACCAACGAAACTTCATTATTGGGATGCCTATCTTCTTTTTTTTTCAACAATTACCCCAGATCATAACATTCTTACCTGTAAAAACTTTGCCATTATAAAGAAATATAAAAGATGTAATCTAGAGCCAAAATATTTGGACTTTCTTCTAAAGCTAAATCTCAATGCCCTTCTAACAAGCCACTTTCTTGTGATGTATAGAGGTTTTTCATCTTTGGACCCTGTTTGCTCACTCTGCCATAGGGAGGATGATACCATATTTCACACTTTCAACGATTGTTCCTCTCTTCAGGGATGTAGAATATTGATTAATCAAATTTATACACCAAAGCATCCAATTATCAATACACTCATAGAAGGTTTTGCTTATGGGGATTTTGCAATTATAAGAAGTACAACTTTTATCACTTTCTGTCTATGGTTTGTCAGATGCTTCCTAATCTTCAAGTCTGTTATACCTGATCCAACATTAATTTTTTTACAAAAATTAAAAGATATCAAAAAAAGAGATTTGAAGTTAGCTCCTTACTTAATAGTAAATTCCACATGGAATCTTATTAATATTGGACATTAAGTAATTTAATGGTGTATAAATGTATTGCCAAATCTAATGTTATTTTATAATTTTTTCTTTTATTGTAAAAATAGTTGAATAAACCTGTTTTTGATAATGCTTATCCTTACCTCAACTGGGTGAAAAAATTTATAAAGTAATAATTACATGGATATTGTATATAGAATTGTTTCACATGGCTGTTATATCAAGTGGTTGGTGAATAATCTAATTCACATTTAGCAGTATTTTTCATAAATAGTTGATAATTTTGTTGTTTCATCACATTTTTTAATACAATTTTTGTTTTAAAAAATTTCTATAGCTTCTATAAACATTCTTTGATCATGGTTATTGCATGTGGATATGATTTTGGTATTTAGGAAGTCTATGCAATGGGAAATATTTAAAACATGTAGAGCAAGTGCTGAAGATATTGAGAATTTTTTTTTGCTTCATTAATGTGTTCATCTCTTTTAGCTTTTATGCGTTGATTACTTCTCCCTTTGTATGTAGTTGAGCACATGGGATTTCATAGACTCCTTGGGTTTCTAGAGAGATTACTATTTTGCTCAGTAGATAATATTTTTATGTCATAGAATTTTAATCCTTCCCAATTTTATTTGTGGTTTCTTTTATATAAAGAATGCATATTCTATTAGAATTATTTATTTCTTTTTTTTTGTGGGGCTTTTGTTTTGTGCATTGCTTTGTTTATAAGTGGTGGTATTGTAACCATTCATTATTAAGACTTCACATATATGAGTGATTTCTTTTCTTACTTCAGATGTACTTGAAAATAAAAATTCTCTTATAAAAAGTTATTTAGCTACAGAGAAGATTTGAGTTGGATAGTGATGTGATAATGTTTTTTTAGTTATCTATCAGTATGTGTATATATATATATATATATATATATCTATCAGTATATATATATATATATATATATATATATATATATATACATACATACACAGAGAGAGGATGATAAGTTATTGTTGTTTGCTTTAAAAATAAGAATATCAAGAAAAGGGAGTTTTTTTTATTATTTCCATAGTAATGTAATTTGTGGATGTAGGTTTGTTTATATAAGTAAAGACATCATTTAATTCTTCTATTCTATGTGACCAAATAATAAATGTGTCATCAGTATATTGAAGCCAGATAGATGATTTGAATAATGCTGAGTTTAAAGCTTGTATTTGTTATTCTTCTATGAATAAATTGGCAAAAACATTATAGAGATGGGAGATATCATTGGAGTTCCAATTATTTTGTTTGTAGAATTGATTATTGTAAGTAAAATAAGAATTATTGAGACAATGTTTGGCTAAAGTGATGATATGATTTTGTAAATTACATTTAGAAACTATATCCAATACCTCATCAAATGATATTTTTGTAAATAAAGAAACAACAACAAAGTTTAAAACGATGTTGTTTGATGTTATTTTTAAATTATTAGTAATAGATATAAAATGGACTGTGTTTTTTTATATAAGATTTTATGGAAGGAATAATTGATTGTATTTGGTTTGCTATATATCTTGTTAAGGTTTGAGTAAGTGATTCTATGGCACTGACAATTTTTATGGAATGGAATGTCTTTTTGATGTATTTTTGGAAGTCTATAGAATTTAAGATATATAGAGGATTTTTGTCTGGGGATGATTATATTTTTTATGTTATTATCAATTGACCATTTATTGATGAAACAATGAAACATTTGTTATTTGATCACATGGATTAAGAAACACTTAATGACTTTTTTACTCATATTAACAACCTACATCCACAAATTAGATTTATTCTAAAAATAGAAAAAGATAGAAAATACCCTTTTTGATATTCTTATTTCTAAAACAAACAATACCCTATCATCCTCTATATATAGGAATCACATCATCCAATTCAAATCTTTTCTGTAGCTAAATCACTTTTTACAAGAGCATTTTTCCAAATACATCTGAGTTAAGAAATCACTCATATATGTGAAATCTTACTAATGAATAGTTACAATAAAACAATGCACAAAGCAAAAGCCCCACAAAAAGAAAAAAATAAATAATTTTAATAGAATATGCATTTCTTATATAAAAAGGACTACAGATAAATTGGAAAAGTATTAAAATGCTACAACATAAAAACAACATTCTCTAATGAGGAAAAGATTAGTAGTATTCTAATTAAATCTAAGAATCTAATTCCTCTAGAAACTCAAGAAGTCTATGAAATCAAGTACCCAAACACATGCATAGAGAAAAGCAATTGACATATAAATGTCAGAAAAGATGAATACATTAAAACAGTAAAAAAAATCTCAACGCCTTTAGCATTTGCTCCCCATGTTTTAGATACTGGTCATTGCATAGGCTTCCTAAATACCAAAATCATATCTATACACAATAACCATGATCAAATAATATTTAGAAAAGGTATAGAAATTTTTTAAAACAAAAACTACATTAATAAACATGGGAAACAATAAAATTACCAATTATTGGGAAAAGTTTCTTAACACAAATAAATATAAAAAATACTGCTAAATATAAATCAGACTACTCACCAAAAATGGCATATAACAGCCACATGAAACAACTCTATATACTACATCTATGTAATTATTACATTACACATTTTTTCATCTAAATGAGGACGAGTATTATCTTACTGAAATGTTGGTAAGAAATTTATTTTACTCTAATAAACATAGTTAATCCCAAAAACATGCTTCATAAAACATCTTTCACCTGGTTTCATTTCCAAATAGTTATTGATGTATATACCTTTATGTTCCCAGCAGTAGCTATTCATAAATAAGTATGCCATTTCAATTTTAAGAGTAAAAATATATATACACACACTCTATATTAGAAATATGTTTTGTGGTGATTAAACCAATCTGTTAAACACAAATATGTTTACCTATAGAACAAGGTAGTTTATTTTTCCTTTTATTTGATATTTTATGATGTTTTTTAGCTTCTTCTGCAAAAGACTTTTCTTTTTACAGTACTTCAGCAAATATACCTAATTGTAATACTCTAATGTATTTTAATCTCTGTTCTAAATATAATTAGCATTACACTTTAGAATGAGTTTGAGATGATTCTTATAATATAAATGGGATCTACCTCTTTCACAAACATTGTGATCAAATTTATCATGAAACATCCTCTTAGTGTCCAATGAACAAAGATATGATTTTATGATAAAAGATTCTATAGTATCACATCAAGCAAATTGAAAAACTTAAAACTTGTTAAGTGGAGTCAGCACTTTGGCATCTGTATTGCTCTCCAACATTTAAGACTACTTTTCTATTTATAAAATTACTAAGATTTTTAAATTGATTTTACACTCTCAAATTGATAACTAAAGTTTTCAGAATTTTCTTTCATCTTTGACTGATAAAGAACTTGATTTTTTTGAACATTAATTAATAAAACCAAATTTTTTATACATTGCATTTGATCAAAACATTAAATACATTCTGTAAATCATCTTTTGAATTGTCAGAAATAGCATAATAATCATCATCATATTGTAAATTCAGAATCCAAGAAAATGAAGTTATTGTTTTTACTTTTATTGATTCAAATTAAAAATTTCACCACCAAACCTCTATCACATCTTAATATCAGTTTCATTAGATTGCCTAGAAAGAATTCCAAAAACCACTGCCATAGAAATGAAAAACAATGTTGAAGGAAATATTCATCCTTGTTTAACACCAATTTTTATTTCTAATACCTCAGATTTTCTACTTCCTCTTATTTCATTATTTTAGAAGTTGTATAATATGAATAAAGTCGATGAAAAATCAACTAATTTATATTATGAATAAACTTTAGTGCACAATCAACTAATTTCAAATGATTAATTAGGTGAAATAGCTAGACCAAGTCAATATATATATTGTACCGTTCAGAATTGTATGTTCATTTAACAAGGTTTAGAATCTAAGCAAAAGTACCCTAAATCCACTCATGCCCGAGATACACAGGTCAGGAGCAATCATGAATTCTGCCCTATTTGCTCTTCTCTAAAACTATAACATTATAAACAACACTTCTGATGATAATATGAAATTTTATTCATTCTGGTCCCAGAGACACAGCAGAGAAACACGAGATCTATAGGGTAATTAATGTAAATAAATAATATCAAATCTTGGCTCAATCAAAATCTTATGTGAAGGGACAATTTATAAATTTTAAAATGAATTACACACAGCTAGCATTGCAAAAGAAACATGAATTATAAAATAGTATCCATCCAGAATGAGCAAGAACAGAATAACCCAGAGATAAATATCTATTTGAAGTAATCAGTTATAACTTCTAAATATTACTAACACTATTATAAATATTTAATGGAATTCAATGAGTGAGTGTCAGTAAGACACAACGCATGAGTAATTATTAAAACATAATAATTTAATAAATATAAACAATTTAATTTACATTAGAAAACATAGCACAGATTTAATGCGGTTATTACTTTGCATATAAGCAACTGATTTAGTATGCTAGTGAGTTATAGTATAATAATAAATTAATGTTATCAATGCAGTAATCATTACTTTAAGTAATGATAAGGACATTTACAAATTCATCTCTAACGAGAGGTTTACTCTTGATATCATAGTTAATAATTTATTGTTTATGAGCATATTTGGGCCTGTACAAATGAGGAATGGTTAGCCTAAATTAGCTTTACTGTGACAATCCTAAAATATTTGACTAATTATAAAATGAGTGGTTTGCAAACATCACTGCGCCACATCTTATAAATAATATGAGAACTACCCATAAAAGAACTCGCAGTGCTAACTATAATGACAGCGTTTAAAATGGAGAAGATGTCCGTCTTTGGACTGAAAAACTTTATCACATATATGATTCCTCTTGTATTTATCACAAGGCAGTATTCGAAAATATGAGTGGTAAGGATTCCATGGTACGCCCTCCGACGTGTCACATGCATAGCCTTAATACTCTAATGTTTATCCTGAGATCGGTTCTACCAAACCTCATTCCTAGACGAGTTACATGAAGAAAATCCGGAGTTCGGATGATAAATATGATAAAGCAAAATATAAGTACTTTAAAATGCTATCGTAAGTAAGCAACGCGAATATGGCTTAAGTCTTAAATGACTAATGAAATAATTTAAGCTTAAATAAAGCAATAATATCATGCGTAACGCCATGATAAAATAATAACCCACTCAGCATCGTACGTATAACTTTAATAAATTTAGGATGTCGAATATAGAAGAGGGAAAATATTATTTCCTATTTAACAAGTCCAAGTATTTTAAACGACAATATATTATAAGCAATTTAACTCTTAATGGCGTATAAATAATAAATAGTTATTAAAATATATTAATAATAAAATTTATTTTAAGAAGATAAAATGCATTTAAATATCGATAGTGACAACAACAAAAGGTTTATCTTATGCCATAATATAATTTTTAAACCATCCGCCATTAAGCATATATTTCAAATATTTAACCGAGCGAACAGCGTTCAGTAAAAAAATTTACGTTTAACTATTTAAATATTCCAAAATATCGGAATGATGATTGAAATAATATAAGTTCGCTAGATTAAAACATTAGCATACTAAAACTAATTTAATAAGATATATATTTAAAATAAGTTTTGCCGCATGAAATAAAATAATTAGAGTGTGAAACTTAAAAAGCTAATGATAGATTTAAAGTACATAATTCTGTGCTTAGCGTTTCAAAGAACAAGTTTAAAACTTAAGAGAGAAAATCACAAATTTAACGATAATTAAGTTTATAGTCAGTTATCAAATAAATAAAATTACATTATGATTACAATTAAGATTTAGGAAAGAAATGAAGTGAGGAGAATTAAGAGTTCATTCTTCGGCAAAACGGATTACCTTTAGAAGTTATGGTGGCCACTTATAATAACGTATACGAAGTTTAGCAAGGCACAATATTAATAAAATAATGGTAGGCATCTTCCAATATTCTTTTACAGTAAAACATAACAGTTCTCAAGTAGCGATGGCATAGCAGGGAGGCCGAACAAAGGCGATTTAAGATCAGGGAGGCAAATTCCTTTTACTCACACTCCATTTTGTTTCCACTCTCTACCCAAATACCAGAGAGAAGAGTGATTTGAACTCCTTTTGCGCGTTCCTAGAACTTCTGCTCCTCCTATACTTGAAATTTGGCAATATTGGAAGATGTAAACAATACGTTCCAGAAAGCATTATTTAAACGTATTTTTAAAATTGCAAATAACTTTAAAATATGATTTTTGGTTTGACTTGAAATGAGAATGACATTTTTAAATTGTAATAATACTTTTTAGAATTTTCTGGCATTGCTTTAGCTTTACATTAATTTTATTTATTTTTATCTCTGTAATACATATACGCACATACACAATTATCTAAGTGAAGGGAATTTACAAGCTTGGAAATAAAATATACTTAAGCCAAAATAATAATTCAACTGGTTACACATAACCATTTCTTAAATAAACAGGGTGGAAGTTATGTGTATATGCGTGTGCTTAACATTCCTGGATGACCAAATAAACATATAAACTGGTTCAAACCCTACTTTAAAGGTATGTAATGTCATCAGACAGTGAAGTTAAATATGTACCACAGATTTACCACTTCAATATATATATATATATGAATTGCTGTTTTATTTTGGACACTTTTTTTTTGCATTTTCCTAGTAACAAAAAACACATTTATAGTACTTACTTGAATCTCTGAAAGAACAAAGAGTCTCTGTTAACCATTCATCTTTGACTGGAAGCAATTTATTCAATAAAATGTTTGAAAATAGCTTTGCAGTAATGGATAATAATGATATTTCATGATAATTACTGCAACAATCATGTCTATTATCGGTCAAATTAAGAATAATAAAAATATTCTTACAAACAGATGGCTCAACTTTGTGAGTCCATATATTTCTTAAAAAATTCTAATATTTTTGAAGCTAACACATTATCATCATATTTTAAAACTTCTCCAGATATTTCTTCAAGACTTGCACTCTTTCCTATTTTAACATTACAAAGATCTGTTTTCATTTTACTAAGCTGAATAACTTTGTCCAAATCTAAATGAATAAATTAAATGGATATACCTTTAAAAGTCCCCATCTCAATTATTGTATTGTTATTCAAGAGATCATCAAAATATTCTTTCTATCTGTTCAAAATATCATTGTCATGATATAAGAGAGTGCCATTGATTTAGTAGCATTGTGATACCATATCTCGGTTGATATGTTTCTTTCAGTGCATCAAAAATATCAGTTGATCACAAGCTGTGAATATCTGTATATCTTTTGCATTTTTAATCCATCTCTTTTTTATTAATCATTGAACTTCTGGATTAAATGTCTACATTTATTATGAATTTCCACATTCAGTTTATTATTTTGTCCTGTAGACAATTACAAATGTTTTCCTTCAATCCTATGACTAATAATGAGATTATTGTCAGAAAACCTGTTGTGATTCTTTTTTTTAATGGAACCAAAAACAGATTCACTTCTATCCAAACAGATTCCTTATGAGAATTCCATATGTCATTAATATTATAATCCTGAAGGTCCAAATGAGCGATTTTAGGGTTTAGTAATTATTAAAATTTAGTACATGTAGTTATTTCTAAAAAAGTAATTATCAAATTTTTTGTGAATGTGATTGGAGTAAAATTCAATGAAACTAGAATGGGCTGATTTATAATCCATTTAACATTCTATTCTTCTAAGTGATTTCATAATATGAGCTTCTGTTGTGTTCTGATTTCTAATTAAATGCTATTATTTCGATCAGGGATGCATCCATGTTTCTTTATAGTAATCTCTCCCCCCCCCTAAATATAGTGTGATAAACAATATATTATGCAAAAATTAAAAAAAACAACAGACCATTTGGATTTACCAAATCAATACTAATATTTAAATAAATGTTATGGACATTCATATAAAAAAGATAGTCTTTATAATTTAAACTTCGATTTTATTAATGCTTAGCATGCTTTCAATACGTAAAATATCAATACTATTATTTCCAACAATTTTTATTTAAAAGTTACTATTTGCAACAATAAATGCAAGAAGGAGAAATCAATCTTTTTAATTGTATTGGGTAATAATACTATATATTAAGGAATAAAGTTTTTTTTTTGAGTTCTCTGAATTTAATGATGGGACATTTAATAAAATGAGAACTGTTGTTATTATGCAAGCCAAGTTTTAACCCTATTAATCTTTTATTCTTACATGAAGGAATTTCAAGAATATAAGATATTAAATTAGATTTATAGTGAATATAATGCCACTGAATTGTTAATCTACTCTTCTAAAAAACTTTGTAGCCATTTACCTGTTCAATTTTGTCTTTTCTCACTAAGAGCTTCTGTATTGATCTTAAATCTTGACAGATTCTTAGTTATTCTGCTTTTGAAAAGTTTGTATCAAATTTAATTCACACTTTTTGTATATCTATATTTAAAAAAAAAAAAAAGATTTCTAATGTTTAAGTTCAATATTGCCACTACCTCATACTTTACCACTACTATACGATTGGTAATATTATTTTTTCTATCACTCAACAACCTATCTAGATTTTGATATTTTGTAGACTCATTTAACTTCTATGGAAGGCAAAGAAATGATAGCCAGATTTAAAATGCATTTTCCAGATCCCTTTCATCTCTATGGGAGGCAAATGATCCTTAAATAGGGCTACCATAACATACAATTCTTGCTTTGCTGAAACTCTTGTTTTAAAGTGAGTTCCAAACCAACTTATTGGTGATTTTACTGTTTCAGGAAAAAATCACAACTGAGAACTTTCAGTATACTGAGTCTGTCTTCATCATTGCTTTCTTAATACTCAAAGGCTTGAGTTAACAATAATGAAAAAAGGAATTGATGTCAGAAATGTGGGTGTATATGGTTAAAAAATGAAAATGTGGTTGATTAAATATACAATCACATTTCTGCAATTACTATAGGGAGATGAGTGATGGCATGAAAGACTTATGATGACCAGGACCTACTAAAGAAGGAAAAGTGTAAATTTTATATTAAATGTAAGATGTTTTGATTCCTTAAAGAAACTGAACAAGGAAAATGTGCTAATGATGATTTCTTATATTTTTTCCATAGCAACTATTATTCACATAATTAAATGCTTATAACTGTGCTGCTTATCAACATTTGTCAGATAGTATTTACTGACTTTTACTAAGATTGAGACTAAAAATACATCACAATTTTTAATCTCTGATATTTAATAATTTTTATGTGAGACATAGGTTGGATTTTCTTGAAGGCTGGATGAATCAGCACATCACTATATAATTTATTTTTATATTTATAATTATGACAGACAGATACAATATGGCCATTTTATTTCTGGAGGTTGTAAGATATTAAACTAAGGTAGTGCTAAGAATCTTTTAGTTATGGATCTAGACTGTTATTCAAGGATGACATTATAGATAACTTTTAAATGAAAACTACATGAATTGAAAAGAACCACTTAATATTAAATGAAATATTGTCAAAGGTATAAGAAAAGGTGAAGAGGTAATTGATTTGAAATGTAGACATAAATATTAAAGCACAAATATTGGAAGGAATGGTTTTCATTATAAATAAAAAGGAAAAGAATAACAATGTGAAGATTAGTGGTTTATCTGCCTTAATAGGAAGAAAGATTATCATTAAGAAAATAGTGGTCTATTTGACAGAGTGGCAAAGTTAATTTTTCAGCATAATGAAAGTTTACAAATGAGATAATTCAGTTTATGTCTTAATAATGTTTCATAAAAAGTAGAACATGTCTCATTCTAATAAAAAAGTAGAACATTGTATAGAATACTTTTGATAAAAACCACCAACATTTCAATTTTTTTTTTTTTTTTTGGTATGCTTATTTGATATTTTAAATTGTTTTGATTTTTTTAAAAAAATATTTTCAACAGAAAAGTTTTTTTTTTTGTGTGTGAAAATTTTCATTAACTTTTCTTAATTGTAATTGGCTACTGTATTTTTACAGTCAGGTATATTCTTCTAATGGAAGCAATCAATATTGCTCCATTTTAAGTATAACTGTGATAATCATCATTATGCTAATTATAATAATTATTATAACAATTGAGGTTTGCTTTTCCATGAAAATCATTCTGAAATTGACAGTAAAGTACATTTTTTAGAAAGTTTATTATTTTTATCCATTTCATATGTCTGCACGAATGAAGACATATGCTTTTGCAATTATACATTCTTTATCATAAAATTCTATTAGTTTTTTCTTACATTAAAGGAAATTCTTTCAGTGCCATTTTATTACAATAAGTTTGGCAGAATCATAGCCCTTTGCATAAGCTTGAGTTTAGTATTAGAATGACAAAATTAAGAATTCCATGATTGAAGATCAATTTGTCACTTCTGGTGATCAAACATCACATGACTTCCTGAGTGACTATTAGTTTTTTTTACCATATTATTTAACTTTCTAAATATATCAGC
Organism: Epiperipatus broadwayi; assembly: GCA_028023455.1. Lineage (NCBI taxonomy): Eukaryota > Metazoa > Onychophora > Udeonychophora > Euonychophora > Peripatidae > Epiperipatus > Epiperipatus broadwayi. Next base: position 2,254,454 of record JAQFVV010012562.1, on the reverse strand, counting down.
TAATTTATGCTACACCTCAATACCCAAGTCTGCCATTCTACCTAAAAAGATATTTAAATTAATTTACATTTTCAAACTGATAATTGAATTATCCTTGTCAAAGACTGCTGAAAGGGTTTTTATCAAAACTCTTAAAATATTTGAATTTTAATTGCCAAAACAAATTTCTTATAGATTGTATTCATAACATTAAGAATATTCTTTTAAATCATAACATTTATTTTAAATTAAAAGAATTACATAATCATCATCATTTTATCAATTTAGAAGTCAATATGATGACGTTTTTTTTTTTAATTAGTTGCTGAAATTAAAAACCTGGCTATCTAACCTACATTGCAATTTGATTATAAAAATATCTATAAAATGTTTTTGTCTTATCAAAATGGAAGACAACCATTTTACATTTTAAATATTTCAGATTTTTCACTATCAATAATCATAATTTCTCTTCTAATACCTTCTAGCAGCTAAATAATATAAAAAGCCCAATCTACTATTTTCAAATATAGCTATAAATATGTGGATTAACTCAATCAAATGTCTTGACTAATATAAATCACAACTTTGCTCACAAATCTTTTTTTATATATATTTGAGTAGCAATAAAAAGTATATATAGCATTTGTTGATTTTCCAATATCACATTGATTTGGTAATCACTAATTCTTAAAAAAAAAAAATTTGATAGGTAGCATATTCTATTTTTATTGGTTTTTAAATTACAATAATAAATTAGCTTAACATTTTGTAACATCTTTTTGAGTTATTTTTTAAAAAAAAAATCCAATAGTTTTAAATTTGAAAAACTTCACTAGGAATATTATTGTAATTGTAGTATTTCCATTTTTTTAACTTCATCAAGCTGATAGATATATTTGTCTACACAGTTAATAAGATGGATATATAATTAAAAGCTATCTTGAATTTTTGTATTAATATTAGTATTCAAAATATTATCAAAAATCCTTCTCTAAGTGTTTAAAATGTCATCAGTATTATATAAAAGAATACCGTCTATGATTTAATTATAATCATAGGGGATTTGAACACAGACTTTTTTATCTCTTTTCTATACTCCAAATATATGAATTATGCTTGTATTCAAATATTAATATTATAATCTTATTTTTTATGTCTATATTGTCTTAATTGCTTCAAAACAAAATGTAAAATGACCATGAACATTGGCAAATGACCATGGAAATTTAATATACAAGTCATTCTTTGTTTCACCCTATCAGTCATTATCTTTTTTAAAAAAATAATATTGCTTATGATCCTCAAAATTTATTTTATTATTCAGTCAAGCTGAGATTGTCCCATGTTTTTTAAAAATCAAGTTATCAGTATCAGAGAATGTGCTAGTAGTTGTTATTTAGGTAACACAGGAATAATTCTTTTTGTATCTACAACACATTTCTAAAGAGAATTCCTTGACTTAGTAACACATTTACATTGAAAATATTATTTGGCAATTGTAATGCTTTATTATTGTTGAAATTTATATGAGCAATAAATATTTCTAAATAATGAATATCAAATTTTCTATTGTGCTTGATATATGACCTTTTTTCATGCTATTATAATTTTTTATCTTGCAAGCATTCTAATTAATAATCTGTCAAATGATCTCCATCAATTAGTGCTAAAGTAATATTGAACTTTTTTTCATTATGACTCAACACAATCTTCAAGATGCCTTTGTTTTGAATATGAGTGAAATCAAACTTTAGTATAGCAATTGTTCTATTAAAACTTGTGTTGAGCAAAAATTCTATTTTATTCAAATCATTTTGGGACATGCTTTACTATTATTTAAAATCAATGTTACCCTTTATTGATACTAATGCAATATTACTATACTATTAGGAATAAAGAATTTCTTTCACTGAACTTTTTAAATCTGATATTAGAAGATAAGCACTAAGAAAATAAGTATGGCTATTATTATGTAATAAGTATGGCTATTATTGTACAAAATAGTTTTTAATATCATTAGTGTTTTTTTGATATAGTTAGGAATTCAAGAATAGAAGATCCTACAAAATTAAAATTCATAGAGAATATAACATAATGGAATCTTCTTCTATGAATTTCCAAAACAATAACTGTTTGTCTGTATAGATTTACTGAAAACAATTAAACCTATTTTAAACACTGACAATTCCTAAGTTATAACTGTTATTTAAAGTGATCAATATTTATATATTTCTGGAATCTGTATTTACAAAAAATCAAAATACTTTTATACTATCACTAGTTTATATTTAGACATCATTATCATTGCTAATATAATTATCAATATCTATCATGCAAATGAGAAGCCATTAAATACAGATAACCTAGTCAGATTGTTCAAGGTAGATCATTTTATACCATCTTTTCTATATATATACACATTTATGGGAATTCAAGGAATTTTTAAATAGAGCTGATCTAAATCATCAATCATCGACTAAATGCAATCTCTGTTTCAAATTTAATTCTGATTCATTACTGATTCTGCTTCTTCATGCAATATCATATTTTTAAGGACTCCAGTCTTCAAAATTTGTTACTTGTGGATGCTTTTTCAATAATGGGAAATTGGTATTTGCATATAGAGAAGGGGAAAAATTGAAATAGAATTGCTGTATTTGTAATTAAAGGATAAAAGTATGATTATACAAACACAAGATCTCTTGGTCATGATTGGGACAAAAAGCAAGGGATAACTGGATGATATATTATACTAATGATGGAAAATAGTATGGTAACAAAAAAGAATAACAAAAGAATATAATATATAGAAAATACTTTTTGTATTAGAAACTATCTTTTACGAGCTGAAAGCATATTTATTAGGCAGCTGATGTACTTATTTGGACACTGTTTATTATTATATGCAATTAATCCTCTATTTCATTATACCATTATTTAATAATTGTGGATCCACTAGATAACCTGATATCAACATCATGCCTTTATAGTATGAAAAACTTTTTATAATCACATAATTATTTAAGGCATTATTTTTGACACACATCAAGTTTACAATAATTCTATTTCTGATTTGTTTAATTTTTTAAAATTTATTTATAATAGCCTAATCCTATCTAATAAATGCCTGTATGGTGCCTTAATAATTATTTCAATGCTCATTAAATACTATTATATATATATATATATAGGATTATAATCCTTATCTAATTAAAGTTAAAATTATTGCAGTTTTATCATATATCACAAACAATACATTAAATATTTATATAATTAAAATAGCTTTCAAATATTAAAATAAGTAAAACAATAATATATGTTTTATGAAAGGTCAGGTTTAGAATCTAGCATAGCTGAGAAAGCAAAACTCTGAAAAGCATGGATCTATGTGCCATTGTCTTGTTTTAATATTTTATTTGTTGAAGAAAGTATGAAATTAGTGTATAATCTTTTTTGTATAGATATAATAATTGCAACACACACAAATCAGAAATTTTAATGCAGGGTATCATAAAAGTGTTTTTTTAACTTTGTTTACATTACATTGTGTCACATACTACATGCAGTTATTCATCTCTAACTAACTTTGCCCAACTCTTTGAATCCTGTAGCAATTTTTATATGTATTAAATAAATTGAAATCTATTCACTTGGGCTTTATTTTTGACTAATTCTAATAATACTAATATTAATTATAACAATAATAACACCTAAGATAGTACAATATCTATAGGCCTTATGGTATCCATTGATTATATATATCAATGTTTATTTGGCAACTATAAAATATAGAATGTTTTTGTTTTATTGTATTTTTATAATGATTATATGATGCTATGATTTTATCTTGAAAACTTTTTAAAGAATAGTGAACTATTACTATTGATAGTTTTAAATTAGCTTGATTAAATTTCCTTATTGATTAGTGCGAATGCATAGAAATTTAATATAGGTTGTCTCAAATTATTTATCATGTGATTAATTGATTGGGACTTCTCCACCGAAATAACTGATGAATCTAATAATATCATTCAATTGGCTTGAGAAGATTTTTAAAATTTTTTCTTCACATGGGATGGCTATTTTTACTACTGGATAAATCTACTCCAGGGCATGTACTCATAAAAATTAAGTGAAAGAAATCATAAAATTAGTTATTGGTAAATTCAGTATGACTTTATATACATATATTATAAATAATATAAAATTATTTGAAGAAAAAACATTTAACTAAAATTGCAGAAAGTAAAAAAAAAGAAAAAGTTTGAATTATTGTATTAACTTTTTTTTATATTAGTAAAATATAGATATGTATTATAAAAATTACTTAGTAGTTCTAGTAGAATGTGTATTTTTTAATCCAATAACTAATATTAACGTTTTCAGATACTTTCTTTTTAATTGGCAAAAAGTTAGAATTTTTATCAATAGATGGCATTAAAAAATATTAAATAGAGAAAATTTACTATCTAAAAAAAAAGTAATTTTATTAATATTGACGGAACAAACTCCAATTCACTCAGCAAAATTACAAAAAAAAAAATCCATAAACTAATTTTATCTTTAAAATTTATAGGTGATAATTATTACTTTTTGTATGATTACAGTTAATGTAAATTTACTTTTTTTTTAATATGTAAAATGTTTTTTAATTTGAAGTTATTATTTGAAGTTATTTTTTATATACATTTTAATAAGAGTTATCTTATTCTAGTTTTATAATTACTTATTTCTTATCATTGATTATTTTATTGCAATGATAATTTACAGTTTGCATATTTATTTCAGCCAAAAGATTCATAGTAGTAAACATACTTAGTTTTTATAAAAATGTATTATGGTTACTTATATAAATAACAGATCATTTAATGTGTGTGCGTGTATTTGTATATCATGTTCACAAACATGAACATTCTCATACATGCAAATATGTACACATATACTTTTGATTCAAGCATAATCTGGTTTGATCGTTTTCAAATCCTTTTTTCTCCTTAAAGTGAAAAATATTGTTGTGCTTTTTTTTATTTTAATATTTATGTAAATTTACTATATGCATAACTTATTTAATTTGAAATCAGGGGGAAAAAATTGAATCAAACTATTAAAAACCTTTATTTGATTGTAGGTTGTTTTATTTATATATTTAAATACATTTTTTCAAAAATATATAGATTTAGACGTTTGTAGTAAATACATGCTTGCATTGTTTATAATTATAATATATATATTGTTCCCACCAACTAACTTCTGTAATTATTCATTTTATATTTATTCATTAAATCATTATATCCAAAAAATTTGGTAAAGATCTAGAAAGAGACTACATGTGAAATAGGTGTACGAAATAAATAAATTTATAAGTGATGGTAAGAAGAAAAGCTATGGATAACAAGAAGTGGAAAATATAAACTTGGAAAAACTTTCATCTTGCAATGGATTAATATAGATTACAAATGATGACAGTATTGACTTAATAGTAAATCCCCCCCCCCCCTTTTATCAAATGTAAAATATAGTATATTTTCAAGAATTAACATTAGAGAATATTTTTTTTGCTTTTTCTTCTTTTTATATGAATGACATTTAAAATGTTTTATAAATATTAAAAGCATATTCTCTTCCCACTTTATGACATTTTAAAGAATTATTTTTAAAATTTGCATCAAATAAATGCATTTTTGTAAACATTTTATTGTAGCTATATATATTTGTTGAAATACTATAATATTTTGTTATACCAGCTTTTTTAGATTTATTGAATTACAGTGAAAATGATCAATTTAACTTCACAAAATAAAATAACTATGAAATCAAAAAGTGAAATTAATTTAATTTTGAATGCAGTTAATCATATCAAAACATAACAATCTTGAAGGCATTTTACCTAAAATGAAACTAATCTTATTACAAAAGTAAGAAAATTGTTTGTATAATAGATAAAATTAAAATTAGCACATTCATCATCATCAACCATTATCAATCCACTGCAGGATGAAAGTCTCTTCAAGTTCAACCCATCTTCTCTGGTCTTTAGATTCTCTTCTCAGCATCACCCCTGCACACTTGCTTATTTCATTTATTCAGCTCATATCTGGACTCTTTCTGGGTCTTTTACAATCTCTTGGAATATAGTTTAAAATTTCAATTGTCCATCTATTATCATCTCTTCTAGCAATATGTCCAGTTCAACTCCACTTCAGTCTTTTAATTTTTCCAATGAGGTTAGCAACTCCTGTTTGTTCTCTTACCCATATATTGTATTTTCAATCTCTTCTTGTTACTCTTAACATGCACCTCTCCATACTTCTTTGAGTGGTCTGAAGTCTCTGTATTGCTCTTCTTTTAAGTAGCCAAGTCTCAGATCCAAAAGTAAGAACTGGTAAAACACATTTATTAAAAACATTCCTTTTCAAACACATAAGCATATTTCCTTTTAGTATCAAGTTATTTCTACAAAAAAGCATGATTAATTTCATCCATTATATTTACATCTATATTAATAATCTGATTATGGTATTTGTAGCTGTTAACTTCTTCTAACTTATCATAATCAATCTTTATTTTCATATTTTGAGAAAATCCATTGAACATTATTTTAGTCTTTTTAACATTTATCTTTAGTCCTACTTTCCTCCTGCAACATTTCCTGCAGCTCAAAAGCATTATTTGCAAAAACAACTACATCATCTGCAAAATCTAAATGACTTAAATAATCTCCATTTACTTTCACTCCTTTAGCTTCCTATTTTAATCTACAAAATATTTCTTGCAGCACTACTGTAAAATGTTTTGGAGATATGGAGTCATCCTGTCTTATAAACTTTTCAATGTTGACTTACCTAGTATTATTATGTAATCTAATGGTTGCTGTTGCATTTTTATAAATATTCTTCAAAATATGACAATATCCTAGATCTATACTTTGATGATCCAATGCTTTAATCACTGAAGAAATGTTTATAGAATCAAATGCCTTTTCATAATCTACAAACCCAAAGCATAATGGCAACTCATATTCATTTGTTCTTTCTGTAACTTTCTCAAAATTTGGATATGATCTACTATACTAAAACCACTTAAATCCAGCTTGTTCTCTTGGTTGGCAGAAATCCAAGGTTCTCTGTAGACAAGTTGTAATTATGTTGGTAAAAAATTTGTATAAAACTGATAAAAGGCTGATAGGTCTGTAATTTTTAATATCTTCTTTATCACCTTTTTAAAATATTAATACTGCATTCTTCCAATCATCTGGTACATCTTTATCATTTAGAGATTTGGGGTATATAACTTTGCTTAAAAAAATTCTATTTGTTCACCTGCTCCTTTTAATATATGAATTATAATTCCATCATTACCTGGAGCCTTTCATTTTTTTATAAATTTAATTGCATGTCTTACTTCTTCATTTAAAATTCTGGGGAATTAGGTAGATATAATAGATATAGGAGGTACTTGTTCTTTATTACTATATAAGTCTTGGTAGATGTCTTCTGCCCATTTCATGATGTCATCTCTCCTTTTAGTAATAATTTTATATTTTTTTCTTATTGCAGATATAAATTTCCTGCCAATACCAAAATGTTGTTTTACACCCTTGAGATTTTTATTCTCTTCTAAAGCTTTTTTTGCTAGTTCACAGTTATACTTTCTTTTATCATTTTCAATTTTTTTCCACACCATTTTACAAAATTCGAGATATTCATTCCTTTTTAATGCATCATTTTTGTATATCTTCATATTCCTCATTTTTTTTATAATAGCATAAGGTCAGAAATATTTTTGTGATTTACAGTTATTTTGAGCTTTTAAAAAAATATTATTACCCTGCGAAATAATCATAGCATTGGATGCTTTAAAATGTTAAGTAACAAAATTACAATGTAAATATCGTTTTAAATTTTATATTGACCAAGATATGTAATTATACATGTTCTAATTAAGTAGGTTTTCCAGATAAAAATATACACAGTGTGTATACACATAGTTTTTATTGGTATATGTTTTGCTATAATAACAATTGATACTTTTAAAACAAATCATAAGTTGTGCAATAACTTTTATATAATTTTGAAAGAATTATAATGTCAAAAATTTTATTAAAAATATCAGTGTTTCATGGTTTGAAATAATAGCAATGATTATTTAAATTGTATGGTGGAACATTTTTTATGCCATGCAACTGATTTTGTGGGATTTGAAATGCAAATTAATAATATTTCAGAAAAAAAAAATGCATTTTGGAAATGTTCTAGAATTTTAAAATTTGAATGCTATTTATAATTGTCTGTCACTATATTTATTTGCATTAGTAAATAACTTGATGAAACTTCTATGAATTGAGGACCATTGCATGTATGATGAAGAAGTTGGAAAAAGATTAATCTCTTGATTTTTTGTTTACGAATGTTAAAGTTGTTTCTGAACTTTGACACTTAAATTTGATCTATTTTTAAAAATGCTATATTTTACCACAAAGATAAGCATAATTAGAAATAAAAGATAAAGTATGTACAAATTTTATTGCTAAATTTTTTTTACACAACAAAAATTACACTTTATTTTCCACTGTAAATATTTCTAAAGATAATCAATATTTTTCATTTGTGATCATTTTTGGGGGCTATCATCAGTAACACAATATAATACATGCATTTATAATTAAAATGTTTCTGATTTTTGTATAAATAGCATTTCTAATAATGAATCAAGCTTTTGAATTTAGATATTTGACTATAACAATGCTATCTGTTGCTATAGATATGTGTATAATAAGAAAATGAAAGATAAAGTGCATTATTTTCAGTCTATCTATATGATTATAATAATACATTAATAATATTGTCATCATTTTATTTATTAATCATAATAATGAAATAAATATGTTTATTATAAAAATTAAAGTTCAGAAACAACATTTGGATGTCATGTACATGTATATGTGTTTACACCGAAAAGAATAATTACATATTATTGATAGAAGTTTTTATGCAGTAGTATAATATTATAATTGTTGAAAAATACTGTCTTCTCCTAATATTCACATTTTCAATAACCGTGGTTCTAATAAACTACATTTCAATATATATATAATTAAAAATTACAAATATATAAAAACACAATTTTAATTTTTTGATTTACAATGCAATCATAAATTGTTAGTAGCTGTTGTTTTTCCAAGCAAGTATAGTTGATTTAAAGTCACAGATATTAATTCATTTGAATAAAAAAGATATAAAAGTAAGAAGTTTTATTTTTTTCAAGGAGAGCAAGTTTACAATTTTTAAAATTAAATTCTATTATTGGAAAATACATACTGTATTTAAATATTAAATATAATCACTATATTCTATTTTTTTAATTATTTGTTATTAATACTTTTAATAAGTACAATTTTAAAATTAAATTGTTAGCAGCATCTGTATTATATATATTTCAAGTTTTGTTTTTATCCCAGAGCATTTTTTACTTGATATATATTAAAAATTACATAGTATTCACTATTATCCATGAAATTTTCTATGTATGCAAAAGCTTAAAATCAAATCATCGGGATATAGTGAATTACAGAACTATTTAAGTATTATTTGTTTATTTTAAAAAACAAACAAACAATACATTCTATAGTTATTTTAATATAATAATAATATAGAAAATGTAATGATTAGTGGCATTTATTTTTTCACAAGATTACAATTTTTCTTTCACAGTTAATTGTGTTCTACAATGTATCATTGCACATGATTGAATCTAATCAGAAGTGGTTTTTAAAACTCTTTATTTAAAATTATGTTTGATAATATTGTATTGAAAATATTTTGCTATGGAATTGAATCTGGTAGGACAATATAAAATAAAGATTCATAAGTTTTTGTTTTTTTTAAAGTAATATTACATTTTAATGTTTGATTGAAATAAACTTTCTATAGATGATGTAGTTATAGTTGGATTGGAGCTTCTTTAATATTTTATTTAATGATAAAATTTTGTTTTTATTGCAAATTTGAAAAAGATAAAGATTATATTTTTATGTAGCATTCTTAGATATATTTGTTACAAATGTCATATAAAATTTATAATGAACTTACAAAAAAATAGAAGATAGAAAGATAAAGAAAAAATATAGTTGTATTGAAAAAATTAAGAAAGATGAAAATATTTTTGGATTACAAATAAAAGATATTAAAATGCATAATGATTTCATGATAGAGTAATAAATCTTCATTTTTAAAAATAAAACAAAAATAAAAAACATCACTGATATAGCTAAAACAATTTATTTATTTAATATAAATAAATAAATGAAAATAGAGTTAATTAATCATAAACATTATAAAAGAATCCCTATAGATTCCAATGAGAAGATACCTTTACTCCTATTTTTTTATTAGGTCACTTAATTCTGCCATATATAACATAAATTGGACAGTCATTATTCATATGTTCATGGTTTCTGTTTGTCTACAGATATGTAAATCATAATGTATTAAATTCCATTTCTGAAGCAATAAACCAATGAGCATACATAGATAGTTCTATTAATGCTAGGAAAATACTACTTGGTTGAGGTTATTGTTGAATTTGGAAAAACAAATTTTCATACAACTGTACAGGTTTTGTATACCATAAGTCTTAAATTATTTGAGTATATTTTAATTGAACATCCTGAAAGGAGACCTTAATTTGAGGTGTGAATTTCTAAAAATATGACTTGAGGCAGTAGTCTTATCTTCTATTATCTCATTCTATGCTAAACTTTTTTTTATCTTATGTCACACTGGGTGAGGAGAATTTATTTTGTGTCACACTGAATAAAAATTCCAACGAAATTAAATAGACTTTATTAGTATGAATAAAAATAAATAAATTCTTATTATAGTAACAATAAAATAACATTGTTTTATAAACATATAATATATATGTATATAGGTAATATAATACAATAATAATGTAATAGTGAGAAGGATGCAATTGCTTTTGAGAAATAATTTTGTCAACACATGGTCTAAGTTGGATAAACAAATACCTAATTTCTCATTTACCATCTGTAATCATTCCCATTTTTTTGATTTCATTTCCATAATTACGAAGAAACCTAATTTGCAAAGATACAATCATCCAAAGGGTAACAGAGATTTAATGGCTGTAGTAGCTAATCGAGGATATTGGCTCCAGAGCAAAATCCAAACTTCTGATAATTCTAGCACAGAAAATGAGGTTTTGTGCACAGGATCATTTTTCAAAGTCTATTAAATTTTTTTTTCTGTTAATGTTAATGGCAGGTGTGTACTGTAGTATCTTGAGAAAGGATTGATGACCCACTGGTACATTTGTTAATTAAGTAATGGAAAATACTTAGAAAATGATACAGAGAGATTTTCTACTGTCTTATGCACCTCTGACAAGATTTGAAATTTGTTTGGAAAAGCCTGTTTGCCTGGGGTACAATCGAACTGCAAGGTTTCAACTTTCCTGTTTCACATTTTCAACTTGTCGATGAAAGACTTTAATTTGCATGTAGTAGCAATGATATTTTCTTTTGCTCTTTGCAGACTCAAATTTAAAACAATCATTTCCTCAAAAAGATCATTGAGAAATGCTACTTCTAGCTACCAGTTATCATCATTAAGAAATTTAAATTGTGAATTTTCAGCATTAAAAAAAACATATTTCAGTTCACAGTGAGCACATTTTCTTTCAAGAGCCATGACACTAAGCAGTAAAGATTTAAAATCAGAATCCATAGTTTCACATAGGGATGCAAAAAGGCTACAATGTAGGGAATGTAATTTTGTATAATTTACCACTTTAATTAACGATATTGTCCATTGCCTTTAGTAGACCATCAGGTAGAGATTTTGACACCAAAATTTCATGGACAATCATGCATTGTACAATATTAACTTGTGAGTTTTTTTGTAATACATGAGCCACAAAGTCTTTTTTTGATCCTGTATGATTGGGATATCATCAGTGCAAACAGTGATATAAGTTTGCCATTGCATTTCTTTCAATATGATGTTTTGGTTTACCACTATAAAGACATCTCCTGTTGTTCTTTCCTTCAATTCATAGCAAAAGAAAAGTGCCTTGTGATTTTACAATTTCTGATGATTTGCAGAAATGAAATTAGTTGAGTTTTGTTGCTAATGTCTGTACTTTCATCAATTTGTAAGGTCCACAAGTTTTTGAGTTCATTTTTTGCTTTAGTGAAATGTTCGTGGAGCTGATCATCACTATCTCATGTGTGACCTAACAAAGGACTGGTCTTAATTTGTTCGACAGCTTCATCACTAATCACTGTGTCAATGGTTATCTCCAAGGCTGGTAAAATAATGTTTTTGGCATCATAATGTGGTTTTTTCTTCTTTAACAAAAGCTGGTCAAGTGAAATTTCTTCAGCCTTTTTGATTGATTTTTTAAATTACTGTATTCTTTTGGTTTGTTGTTATGTTACCGATGATTTGTTATTAAATGACATTGAAATTTACTGGAAACCATCGCTTTATTGGAGAGGGTTGTTAAACAGATCATACAAAAATGAACTGAGTTGTCTTTTTTCAATAATATAAAACCATATTGGATGTAATTTTCATATTTTTGTTTTGATGAGGTGGACTTTTTATTCTGATGTTCATCTTGTTTGCTATGATTCTCTTTCTCAATTTATTGAGGTCTCAATAAATTTGTCCATGATTAAAATATTTCCTCTTTACTAAAAATTAATTAAAATTAACATAAAATAATTTATGTAAATTATAAATAAATCAGAAACTAAAAACTACTAGAATTACTAAATAATTTACTTAGAGACAATCCTGGTTTAACTTTATTAATGCCAAAATATAATATATTGTAGCAAAACTGCTGTTCATCGTATAATGTAATTAATTTATATTTATGGTATTTTACATTATATTTACAATTACAACTATTTTAAACTAACCAATTCCTAACTAATCACTATCACTAATATTGATATAACAAATCATTCAATGTATTTTAACCACAGCACATGTTTTACCAAGATGATTACTGCCCTACTCTGTCTGCTGCCATTATATATATACTCAACATGGTATTGTTCCAGAATATACTTGAACTTTGTGAATGTTCTCAGATCTTGTGTTTCCCAAAACTACCACAGAATGACCCACAGCCGAACGGTCCGCAGTGTTTTTGCACTTTTCAGAGTACACCTAGAATCTCTCATGGTTCACTACTGTGCCATGACACATAGTTGGGCAGACACTGTATTATCTGATGGAGATGTATGTGAAAGAAATTGTCCAGTAATACTGATCATTGTAATAATTATGTATACAGAACTTTAATGTGAGAAATTTTACTATGATGGAAAATATATTTAATCAACATGTGGAAAAGCAGCAAATTTTTAGTATAACATATATAAGATGAATGGTTATATTTTCTTTGAAATGATTCTCTTGAGTAAAATGCATAGTATTGTAAAGTGATAGAATTTAGAACAATAAGTACAATATTTAATAGAAGAACTATTTTATTTAAGGAAAAGCTTGAATTTAAAAAGAACATGAAGATAAGAAATAAAATTGAATTATGAGAAATTTTCTAAAAGAGATGCCTTTATTGTTTTTTCTTTTATCTAACCCTTTTTTAAGTCATAGTATAACTGACTATGCAAATCTGAATAGATTCTTGTGAGCTAAGAACCAAAGTAATAAATGCTGACCAGTATTTTTTTTTTACACATGTAACTTTTTTTATATATATATTGCAATTATACTTAACATTTTTATATAAAAAATCAAATGATTAATTAGATAATAGTTGATTAACAAAAAGAAAAAAAAAATGATGATAATTTTCATAGTGTATTAATTCATTTACCTTTCAAACTATGTCGGGATTTGAAACTACTTGAATGAAACTTTTGTCAGATCTTAAAGTGATAGCGAAGTGGATTCTGGAATTCAAAATTCATGATTGTGGATCCAACTCTGTCAATATCATCCTTATCTGTATTGATCAGATGAGCTTTAATAAACTAGCCTTAATATTAAACAAACAAACATTATTATCAATTGTGGGAAGTATCATATTCACCCAAAATGATGGTATTTATCTTTTTAAAAGATAAAATATTACAAAGATCTTTATATTTCAAACAGTGAGTCATTACAATCAGCACATTATTTATATGTTTAGTGTATATATTTTATTATGCTATAATTGCGATTCAAGAAGATTGGGAAATTGGAGATCATCTTTTTAGCCATCTATTGGACAAAATTAGAAATAATTTTGTTTTATTTTTAATATATTTCTGTTTATTAAGCTTTGTGTAAATGAAGCCAAAGCTGTTTGTTCAAGACTTAATGCAAACAGATGTGAATTTCAAAACATAATATTTACCATTACAATATACAAATCACTATAGTTATTTTAATCTTCATGTTTATATATTTTTAATGTTTTATTTTTAAAAGAGAGAAAGATTTAATTCATACTTTTGAGTATATATAAACGACAAAACAAATGATTGTTTACTGTCTTTCTCTTTTTAGAACTTGCGCTTAATCAACTTCTAAAATATTCACCGCCTTTTATTTTATTTTTAATCATCTGCTCTCTGTTTATATTTTGTTTTTCTATTTTTTAATATATATGTATATAAAAAGTATGTAAATTACTAGGGGAAAAAATCCTATTGGAACTTTTAATAAACAAATTGTACAATACAAATTGAAATGTTTTCTCTAGATTAAATTAAAGTGAAATAATAAAAGAAACAATTAGTTTTCATTCTCTCTATTTGTACTCGTCTTCAAAACTAACAATCAGATTTTTTTCTCTTTTCTCTTTCATTCAATCATTAATACGATTTAGATTTTTTTTTTTTTAAATTATAGTTTTTTTCTTTTTTAAAACAAAATTGTCATTCGTATTCTTTAGCTTTCAATGTGGAAGTTGAAGAGATTATGTTATCAAAATCAAATTTCATCAAAATGAATATGTAATTAACAGATAACTCTTTAGTAGGGAGATCATTATTGATAAAGTAATAGATGATTAAAAAATAGTTTGATTACGCTTTTTTCTTTTTTTTAGACATCCACTTATCAATTGGATTAATTCTCTTATTTGCCACTTTGAGAAATTACTGTCAGAAAAAAAAAAATCCTTGAATATGAAATTCGGAATAGTTAAATCACAGTTGTGTTCATAATATAAATATTGTATTTGATTACATAAATACATTATTAATCTTAATGATTATTATTAATTGAATGTGTTTGTATACTTCTACATAAGTATTAAAAAATAACATGCATAGTTAAGGGACTTGTACTAAAGTGGTATTATATCTAGTTACTACGTCTGCATTCTGGAATTTGATTCTGGGCTGGATAACAAATAGATTTAGAATTTTTCTTTCCGATTTCTAGCTAATAATCAACTTAGCTAGTGCTTCAGTATTGACCAGAAAATGGATATCTAGCTGTTATTAGCTAGTGATTAAAGATGAGTGTTGATTCACTAATTATACAACCTTCTCCACTAGTGGAGGAAGTTGTGGTTCAGTTCTCACTATTCACCTTCATATAAGTTATGTTTTCACAGATGTTTTTATGATGTGAATAAATAAGAGCTTGCTTTCAATAATCACCAATTTCTGCTCTGCTTGGCAACTAATACAAATACAGTGACTCTTTTAAATTCTTTTGTATTCTATGTGACTGGAATGTATAATTTATTGTTAAGAATAATTAAATATCAATTTACTGATCATTATGGAATTACTGGTAATTTGGTTAAATGAAAAAATCCTGAGCTATTTAAATCTTTTGATTCTATTCTAGATTTAAGGTCAAGGTTACTGATATGGCAAACTACTGTTATGAGACTTTATACATTTATATATTCATTCTGAAATGAAGAAAAAGACATAAGCAATATAAAAAAGAGTGAAAAGAAAATCTTTATCTAAGTCTAATGCTTTAGACATCAAATATTTATCTACAGATCAGACAAACAGAAATACATATGATATTTTTTTTGGTATAATGTTTAGCTGCTTTTTTCTGTCTCTGAGAAGTCATTCAGAAGAGAGTATTGACTCTCAAATCTCTTTCTTTTAATGTTGATAGGTGATACTCATTTCTCATTCATTCTTCATCAGTGAAGGGCATTGATCTTTCATTCAACAGAATTTTAATCATATTTTGATCATTACTAAGATTGAATCCAAATAAATTTTAAAAGGCTTAGAAAAATATACATGATGAATGAAATAATTAAGTTTACAAGAGCGATATGGAGAGTAGCTACAGATAATAATTAATAAATTCAGAAAGAGTCTGTTATGCAATGAATTAATAATAGTGATTTTTATGGAAAGCAATTAATAAAATATTTTTTTTATAATGTTTTTTTTTTTCATTTGACAAAATAAAGTTTATATCAATAATAAAGAAACTATAAAAGAATTTACAAACAAAATCGCTTAAAAACTAGATATAAAATTATATTTAATGGTTTTTTATTTTGTTAGTCTGAATTGGGAGTTTTGTTGAGGTTCCGCTTATTATAGACTTCATAATTATCATTTTAATTAAATTTATATATTATTATATAGCTTTCTGAACAGCTAGTCAAATTTATAATTTAAATGTGTTGACAGGAAGAAATATTCATTAGTCTTTCGGAATAGTTTACACAAATAAATTTTTTGAACCAAGCAAATAAAAATATAATTTGCAATCTGTCGTTGACAAAGATTTATAATACGTTTTATTAATCAAAGAGAAATGTTAAATGATTGTCGCAAGATTTAAGATGGTGACATTTTATTTGTATGTTAAAATTATTTCCATCGTCTGACCGAATTGTTAAATGTTTTTAGAAAAATCGAAATTTTATTTGTACTTTTATAAATACGCTCAGCTATTAGTAATAACATACAAATTAATATGCAATAACAACATTTCAAGAGTTGTTATTCTCCTTTCTTCAATATAGAAATTGAATCAGTGGTTTTGTGGAAACTGAAGTTAAAATGCTGCTCTAATCAATTAGTCTTTTCTGTCAATGTCTATAAAAATTATATATACATAACAGTCCCGATTTCGTCATTTTTTTACTGGTTTTCAAACATTATCGATTATCATAGTAAGTTGAATTTTGAGATTAATTAGTATTATCGTGTGAACAGTTTTTTTAAATTTTCTTTTTTTTTCTTTCTGCCCACTATTTTTGCACTTTGCAGTCAATCACATTCATTATATAAAAAAAAACCCACTATAATAACTCAATCAATAAAAGGTAATAAATTAAAATAATTGCGATACTACTTCATATACAGATAAAATATTATAAGTACTATTCATTTCTATGAGCATTATCATGCCTGAACAGATTACTTGATTAGAGAATCATCATAAATTCAGTATTCATCATGTAAAAATTATTGGTTCAATTTCCAGGCTATCTTTTGTCAACCAGTAACATCCGAAAAAAGAAAAGGAGAATTATATCACTCAAAGCGTTTTACACTAATCTGCATGTTATTTCAGAAAAATGTAAACAAGGTTTAATTTTTCTAAAAACATTTAACAATTCAGTTACAAGATGCAACTAGCCCATATAATTACAACATACTTAAATGTTTAATTTGTTCCTAGCTAGTAATAGTTTATTTAATTGAGCTAAAAATTAAATTAATTTTCTCTTGTCAATTGTTCAAAATTTGAGTTAGATATTCAAATAATGAGTTAATTCGGGATTTTATAAAATTTATTTTTATCAATGGTCAAAAACAAACAAACATAGCAACAAACTTTTTCATTAATTTAGATATGACATTTGATATTTTGTCACTGACTTAATTATTCAAATATAGTAGAAATATATTTCTTCTCACAACTTGGTTTACAATTTTGCCAAAAAGTTTTTGTAACTAGATCACTTTTAAATAACTTGGTTTTTCATTTAAACTGTTTATTGGAAACAATCTAAAATTGCAGTTTATGATTGATCATCAATATGATACTACTTTACTGGAATTTAATGAAGGGATTTTGTTTATTTTAATTAAGACAATGTATATACAATTAGTACTTTTATGCAGTTTGAAGATAATTTGAAATATTGAAAATTAAATAAAAACACATTAATGTTTTTAATTGCATGGAAAGTTAGTAAAGTTTTTGTTTTGATTTACCATAATAACATAAGAATTATAATTTAGTTTTTAATTTTAATTTATTTTTATAATAAACACTTTGTATCTCCTGAAATATACTTTTTTTTTGTATCTAATTAAATTTGCAGTCAAAATTTTAAATGTATATATGTACTTTAATAATTTTAATGGATGTATTTGATGTAAATATTTAATAAGTGGAGTTTTCTATTTATAATTTTATTCATAAAAAACCCACAGTCAGATGTGAGTAAGACAGTAAACAATAAAATATAGAAATAAAGCATTATAATAAATATATATAAATATAAGAAATTAAACTATCACAACTTTTTCTATTTTCTTATTGTATAACAGTCTCTTTCATCAGTAGGTTAGATATTATAATATATATATTTTAAATATTTCAAATTGTGCAAATATTTGTTAAATTTTCATATTAAAAAATCATTATCTGGTGTCAATGGGCAGTAACTAATGAAAATAGCAAACTGTAAACACTTTCTGCATTCAAAGATATACATTTTAAAAAGCAATATGACATCAAGAGATTGCATTTAAAAATATACACTTTTGAATACAAAATGTGTTTACACTTTGCTATAATTACTATCCATTGACACCTGATGATGATTTTATAATATGAAAATTCAACTGATATTTCCACAATTTGAAATATTTAAAACATTTATATTTGTTAAAAATTATCAGTATGTATATATAGTTACCTTTGATAAGAGTGTTCAGCACTGAAAATGCATTGAAATTATATTTAATAATTTCAATATTTTTTCAAGATTAGATAGAATTAGTATTGTTTTCATTTGATGTAGTTATTTATGTTTGGTTCATTTTTATTGCTTTTTTTTTTGTAATATTTACTTGTTTAGAATCTTTGTGTGTAAAACAAACACATTGTTATCATCATTTAAATCATTTAAATTATGTCCATCTACTTTTACTCCATCTGCTTATCATTTTATTCATAAAATTCTGAAAAAAGTATCAGAAAGATGGGATCACTTCACCATATTCCCTTCCTGATGTTAATTCATTTTAGTGCAATTATATAATTTAATCTTTGATGTTATATTGTAAATATTTTTCTCAATATGGCATTATCTTGAGTTAGTTTATTTTATGATACTTCAAAGTTTTCATCATAACAAATTCAATGTTCCTAGATATTTTTCTTTCATTTATAATTTTTTTTAACACTTGGATTTTGGCAGAGCCATAATTGCTTTAAATATCAGCCTCTTCTTTTACTCGGCTTAATTCCAAAATTTTCTGTAAATATTTATAATGATTCTAATAAATATTTTACATATAACTTATAGAAGTTGAATAGATGTGCAATTTTTAATATTTTTTTCCCCATATTTTTTATTTATAAATATTACTATTGAATCTTTCACTCATAGTAATATTTTGAATATAAGATTTGCAATCAAGTTTTCTATTTCTTTAATTGTTTTTCGAAAATTTGTATTGTTTTATAATTTTATGATTTTGAATTCTTTAGAATTAATTGCATATCTTATTTTTTTTATATAGTGGATAGTTGGCAGCTTAGATTTCCAAATAAATAAGATTTTATAATTATTTATCTTTTATCACAAACTAATAAGAAAAAAAAAATATTGAAAAGAACAGTTACTGTATGAATATTTATTTTATAGTCTAAAACTAGTGGAATGAATTTGAATCATCAATGTTAATTTGCTATGTTATAAATAAAATAACCAAAAGATTAATGGCTTGGAATATGAGAGACAGATTAAGCTTTGATTCCAGGATTCTTTTTTTTAATACATTATTCTACTACTGTGCTGAACTCCAGGTAGCATTCGTTATACAAACTAAAATATATATTATTATAATATTGATTATATATTTAATATTAAAAAAAGATTATATATTTTTTTACAGATGCATTTTAAATCAATGCTGTTATAGTAAAATAAATAGACATGTAGTTATTTATTAAATTATTATTATTTTTTTATAAAGGTGTTTATTTTTGGCTTCTAGATGATTAGCAGGTCATCTATCTAATAAATATGCTAATTGTAAAAAAAAAAATCTGATCTCTGAATGAAAGTATAGAGCTAAAACTATATATATGTCAACTTCTTTAGACATAGTTAGAAATAAGATCTGCTTGAGAGAAATATCAGGAGTGAATTGTGAAAGAAAGCCATTTTATATCAAATTTAACATGTTATAATATTTATTAAAATAAATGATGAATTATGAGATAATTATGCTAATTAAATTTCATAAATTGCAAATTAAATACAAATGAAGAATGTCTGGGTTAAACCCAGTAATTATTAGGAATTAATATGACAATTATTTGATATTGTTTTATTTATTAATTTATATCAAATGATACTAACAAGACAGACAATATCATGAAATGTGTGGAAGAGTTCTACAAAGAATCATGATAATAAAGAATAAGACCATTACAATTACTATATCTTTGGAACTGCCTGATCATTTTAAATGAAGAGGTCAAACATACAGTTAAATCTATGAAGAAAGAAAAAGCTCCAGGAAATAATGGAATTATTATTGATATTTTAGAAGAAGCATGTGAAGAAATAAAAAAATTATTGGCAAAACTATATCAAATGTTTAAATGATAAAGATGCACCAGATAATTGAAAGAATGTAGTGGATGTATTGAAATCTAAGAAAGTTGATAAAGAAGATATTAGAAGTTGCAGATATATCAATCTTCTATCTGTTCTATACTAAATCTTTACCAAGATAATTACAACTCATCTATAGCCAACTTTAGATTTGAATCAACCAAAAGATCAAGCAAGATTTAAAAGCAGTATTGGTACAGTAGATTACATCCCAATATTAAGAAAATTTATAAAAAGAATCAATGAATATGCATTGCCATTATATTTTAGATTTGTAGATTATGAAAAGACATTTTATTCCATAAGCATTTCCACTATTAGTAAAACTTTAGATTATCAAGATATAGACCCCATATATTGACATATTCTGAAGAATATTTGTCAAAATGCAACAGGAATTTTGCAAGAATATTTTATGGCTTGAAATAGAAAGCTAAGGGAATAAAAATATATAGAGATTATTTAAGTCATCTAGATTTTGTAGATGATGTAGTGGTTTTTGAAAATAATGCTTCAGGACTTCAGGAAATATTGCAAGAGCTATCAGATAAAAGTAAGAAAGTAGGAATAAAGATAAATACTAAAAAAGACTAGTGTTCAATGAATTTTTTCAGAAGAAGAAAATAAGAATTAATAATGATGAATTAGAAATTAACAACTACAAATACTTTGGTCAAATCATTAATACAAATTTGAAATATAATGGATGAAATAGTCACATAATTAAATGTAGACAAAGTAATTTTGATAGAAATCATTTAATATTAAAAGGAAATATGCTTCTGTGTTTGAAAAAGAATTTTTTAAAAAGAACATATGATTTTACAGTTTTTATTTATGGATCTGAGGCTTGGATATTTATTAAAAGAGCAATTCAGATACTATTTAAAATATGGAGAGACATATGTTGGAATAACAAGAAGATATTGAAAGTAAAATACTTGGGTAAAGAACAAATAAATGATCATAATATCATTGAAAGAATTAAAGAACAGAAATAAAAGCTGTGATAGATATATTTCTAGAAGTGACAATGACAATGGACAATTGTAGTCTTAAATTGGATATCAAAAAATTGTAAAAGTTGTAGAAAAAAACATATGAGATGAATGGATGAAGTAAAGAAATTTGTTCATGTGATATAGAAAAGCTATGGATCAGAGAAATTGGATTAAATGTAGGGAAATTTTCATCCTGCAGTGAATTGTCAATGACAGAAAATGATAATGATCAAGTAGTGAAGAATTTTTGATAGTAATATTATGTTCTAATTTATCTTATAAATATTATTTCACATCACAGACAAATTCCTATCCAGTATCTATATTAAATATTAATTTCATACAACTGATTTGAATGAGCTTTTGCAATTAGTTATATTTTTTCAATATATATATATATATTGCATCTATTCTAATGCATTATTTTTCATTTGACTATTTCAGTATTTTATAATGAATATTTAATTTCAAATTTTATTAATTGATGCTAGTTTTGAGAATTTAACAGCTCTTTATTGTAAGTTATAAATAAAATTTAATTTTCTTATGGAAAATTATTTCAGCATTTTTTTATTCCTGGCCACTTAGAGATTGTTGTTCTTTTTATATTAATATTTTATTGCTTTGACTAATTTAAATATTGCCCTATACTTTAGTGCAACAGTATAGAGGTAATGTCTAAGAATTAATGGGTTTGACTTGCTAATTGAGGAAAATAGAAAAAAAAATCAGTTTGGTCAATTGAATAGAACTATTGTGATCACTCTGCTCATTGGGTAATCAAATATCATACGATCTCTTAAATAATTAATCAAACATTTATTTAATATTTATTTATTAGTAATAATATAATACTATAACAATATTAAATGATTTTTTTTAATTTATTAGTATTAGATTTATATTTTTTAATACTATGTGCACTATCACTTTTGTTATCTATGTGGTTATTAAGATGTAAGGTAATTTTCCAGAACAAGCATTCTATTATTTTTTTCAATATTGATAGATCCAATATTGTCGATACTTAAAACATTGGCCAAAAGAATTAAGATTTATGATATAGCTACAGGGATAATTTAATTCATAGAATCCACTATGATTTAATTAAAATGCAGATTCACAAATGTATCATTATTGATGAAGATTTATTTTCTATTTAAGTACTTATATTGAGAGTAATACAACAAGAATAATAATTAGAAAAATACATCATCTTTTAAGTACATGTATAGTATATATACTTTAAGCTAGATATAATTAGAGGGGATTTAAATCCAGACTTTCAAGTTTGCTTTAGTCATTCACTACATCTTATACAACCAATATACATGACCACATACATGTGAAAAAGATGATTGATCTTCAATATATGTATTTCATGCTGAATCAGCACTCATCAGTTGGTCTGGATCATTATCTCCCACAAACATATATAATCAGTGCTTGGTTTATATTGAGATAGCAAATTCTCAAACTTTAATGGATACAACAAAATTGGCAAATAAGGGCTTTGAACACACCATCATCAGATTTTCAATGATATGGATGGCTGAAAAGTTGGAAAATGGAGAATATTGAAGCCTGTCCATTAAAGTTTGAGGATTTGCTATCTTAATATAAACTGAACACTGATTATATATGTGTGTGGGAAATAATTATACAGACCAATGATGAGTGCTAGTTCAGCACTAAATTCATATATTGGAAATCATTTTTCTTTTTCATATGTATGTGGTCATGTGTATTGGTTGTATAAGATGGAGTGGATGACTAAAGGGAGATTGAAAGTCTGTGTTCAAATCCCCTCAAATTACATCAATGACTTTTTCTAAACATAACATGTTAAGTTTTTATTTTAAATATAATGCACTTTTTTTTTACTTGATGTCTATAAATTATTGTATATAGTAAAGTAAACTTTGTTTTATAATAAAAATAATAATAAGTATCTTAAAATTTGATTTTGAGATACTTTCTTTATAATTTTTTTTATTAATTTATTAATAGAGATTATAAAGTTGTAATTATTTATTAAGTGCACAGGAAGTATAAGACAGGCTATAAACTGTATCAAATGCACCATTTGCTATTACTGTACTTTTATATATTGATTAGTGCCATGATTTCAATTCACTCTAATTAGATACTAAATGAACACATGTAGCAGATTAGATTATAGAGTACAGTTTATCAATTAGAAGGTATTCACTTATAGGTTTTTATGATTCTTTGTATGAGTGTTTACTATTGTAGGCAACGAGTGTGTATATAGTGGGATGAAAATGTCTACATGATAAATTCAAGTAATATAATATAAGTCAGGCTAATGTTTAAATTAAACTTTAGTCTATTAGACATGTAAATTGATATGATAAAATGCTAAGCAAACAAAAGAGCTAAAACATAAAGAGTTAAAATTACTGTATTTCACCAATACTTAGACATATTAATAAAAATATAAATTGTAATATGTTTCTGAATGTAAAGGTGTGAAAGAATACTTTTTTTTTAATAACTCTACTTTAATAATTATTTTGGAATAAATTTAAAATATTTTTTTAAAGTTAAAAAAATTAAATAATACAGTATTTTTATTGGTAGGATGTTTAAAGACTAAGTGAAAAAGTGAAGAGAAATTGATTTTTATAATCAGTCTGTATTTTACATTATCTGGAATATATAAAGATAAAATAATGCAATAACATTCCATAGGAAGTGGAATACAATTTATTGAAGTAAATATAAATTAAAATGGTTCTCAACAGAATTTAAGAAATTTATATCATAAAATACTTAAATATATCTGGGTTCCAAAGTGTAATTTCAAAAATATCCAAATGTAAATTCGATTAAAACAAAGATTATTGACATGTTTGCAAAAAGTAAATTACATAGCAGTATATTAATCAAATAATATTGAATGCATAGATAATTAACTTAGTATGAATAGGAGTGTTGATTAAAGTCAGATTGTTTCAGTTCAGACAATATTTATTATGAAGTGGAAACTTGCAGAGAGAGCTTTGCAGAGAGGAGAATCTAATTCAGCAGCATTTGTTAGGACCAAGTCAAGATTGCCTATAGGATAATTACTTACTATAGTAGATTGAATGGCAAACATCATTATCATTTATTTCTATTTCTAAACATAATATTTCTAAACATAGTATATCTGTCAGAATGATTGAATAATGGGCGTTTTCTTTTTAGATTATTTTTTGTCAACTATGCAAATTTACAGTCAGCATGAAGAATATGACTTTTTTTTTGTAATTTTAATATTTACAATTATCTTTTGCCTTTAAGTTTTAGTATTTAGCATTTTCATTACAAATATATCTGTGAAATATACATTGATTTGACATATAAAACATGGTATGGTATACATTCCTCACTGTTATTATTTGATAAGTTAAAATAAATAGCTAATTTATTTATTCAATGTTGTTGAATAGTTTGTGGGAAAATCAATGCATGTGGGTATTTTACATATCATTATTAATTTATATATATTTAATGTAAAGTTAATTATAATAATAATTATAAGAAAAAAAAAGAAACCAAAGCATAATATGACATAAACAGGGAGGTTGCCTTCCTCTCCAATTTTGGGAATAGTTGGCCAGCCTCTTAAAATTTCCTGTGGGCCCCCCCCCCCCCCCCTCTGGGTGGTTGTGGCTCTCTAAGGGGGTTGGGGGTAAATATTAAAAAAAACCCCAATTAACATTCTAAAATTCTATTTAATTAATTTATCTTTTCCCCCCTCCTCCATTATTTTTGGTTTTTCCTTTTTTTTTTTTTTTTTTTTTTTTTTCTTTGGGGGGTGGGGGATAATATGACATATCTTGCTATTATCATATGACAGAATAAAAACAATAGCATATTTAGCTATTCTTTTTTTTTCACTAGTAATTTATGAAACAGAACAGTGTATGTGTTTAGATTAATTACCAATACTAATATATGCATTTAATTTTTGTGTTAACCAGTAATTCCCATGTTGATTGATTATTCATCAGGAATATTAAACTTTTGTTAAATTAAATTCCTGTATCAGGTATAATCTTTATTCTCTAAAAATTCATTCTATACTAGATCATAGAAGTCTTTATATATGCTTAATTTTGATCATTATTTTCTGAGGTATCTTCCCTAAAGTCTTAGTTAGATAATGAGAGGATATAATTATTGGAATGATGTTGGATGAATATTAAAGCACAGAGGAGCTTAATCATTCTAGGAAAGAATGGTATCACCTTCATAAAATAAAGTTAAATTAGAAAGAAAGCAATACTGGGCTTCACTATGGTATTCTCAGACATGGTATATATGAAATTGTGGATATCTGAGTTTTACATCAGCATTTCAAATGTATCAAATGAAGCACTAACTGAATGTCCAGGTAATTAAATGTATTCTGCCATTGGCACGTATGTATTTTTAGTGTACAGTATGGGGAATGATTATCAAATTCAAACACCTAACAGCCACTTCTATTGATACATATCGTAGCAGTAGGGTGAGACCATATATATGAGTGACTTTTACACTCTAATCTCATAGCATTACAAAAAACTTGCAAATATATTTTCAACAGTTAATTATACTTATCTCAGTGCATCTTTCACCTTAGCTCAATTCTAAATATGCTTAAATGTTAACTGAACTGATAGAGAATAATTATTGAATCCAATAAATCTTTATGTTAATTATTAACTATAGCATACTATTAATCTTCCACTTAATGCATAACCCAAGTTATATATCAGTTCTTTAGTATAGATACACGCACACATATGTAAGTTTTTTTTTCTTCAAAATTTAAATTGGAAGGAATTCATCTTACTAAAATAATTAAAAAATATTTTAACTCATTTAATTGACTTTTATTTGTCACATTATTCTAACCTAGTTTGACTTTTGATTTTTTTAAAAATTTTACTTTTAAAATGAACTAATTAAAAATATAAATTATCTTGAAAAAAGGAGGGGGTATCTTTCACTATTGTAATTTATAAAAATATATTCTTTTAGCATTCTCCCATGCCCCATCTTGTTATTAATTAGAAATTTTTTAAAAATGATTTTCTTGTTCTATTATGATGGAAACAATAGTAATTAATGACTGATAAGACAATCCTTCCTAATCACTTTTCTCATTCAAATGTTGATGTATTTTTTTTTATTAATAGTTTAAAATTATTAAATTTTAAAGAGTAATATGAATATGTCCACATGTTCTGATGCAATCCATAGAAATTAATGAAAAGAATTCTTTTCCATATGCTTTCTAAAATTGATCTTAATATACTCTCTCTTTATAGGTTTACTAGTGAAATCATTTTTAATTAATTCTATCTTTTAGTTTACTAATAAAATAATATTTTTTTGAACATATTTTTGAAATGTGATTTTAATTTATTGATATAAATTAAGTGAAGATATCCATTTATTAAAATTTGATCTATGTGCAAAGAGGTTTCACTAAGCGTGTTCCAGCTTTTATAAGGCTTCTTTATTATAGAACGTAAACAAAACGTCCATGCACTCACATTATTTCAAGATGGATTAAAAATTGCTTGGCATTATTTCCTAATAACTTTTAACCCTTTAATACTCTTACTTAATGCAATTTCCTGATACTGTATCGTGTGAAGTGATTTACAAATAAAATCTTTTGGCATTTTTAAAAATAATTTATTTACTTTACGTGTTGAAAAAAATATCTGTAGTGTATAAACTTTTTGAAATTAATATTTTGTGTCGATTAATTTTAACTTCTTTAGCTTGAAAATTAGATGGTAAAAATCTTCTATTTATTCTAATATTGGATTGATAATGTCTAAAGTTAAAAAAGTCAGAATAAAAAAGCCAGAAGAATTCATGAAGATAAGTAAAACTAGTGAAAAAAATTCCGTTAAAAACATAGATTTAGATGAAATAAATTCGACTAAACAAAATAATTTTATAATGGCGGAAAACGCTAAACAGTTAAAAGGTAAACAAAGTTTAAGAGAAATGCTAAAGCAACCCTGAAATTATTTTTTCTAAAAAAAAAAAAAATTGAGAAATTATCTGACAATATTAAAACAAATAAGTAGATACTGAAAAACGGTGAGATTTTATTTGAAATAAAGAATAATTCATATTTAGAAACTCGTCCAGTCTTAGGGGAAAAGAGAAAAACTGCAAGTAAACAGAATGAAATTGACAATACTTCGTGTCTAGAAAATCAAATTTATTTACCGAAACAACTTGAAGTGAATACAAGTAACATCATTGTTACTAAGGATAAAAATAAAGAATTAGAAAAAAAATAATAATCATATAAATTTCACAGAGATAAATGATAATTTACAGGAAAATCGAAATTCTTATAAGATTACTTAGAAAATGTTTACAAAATTAAATGATTATTGAGTAAAAAATTTCATCTAATATATGTATCTAACACATCAATTTTCAGTATTATAATTCAATAAAATGATAATAATGAGGAACGAATATCTCAAAATGCTTAATAATTATAATTTATGGCATAAAGCATACTGCTTTCTTGCCACAAGAGATTTTGTTTCTATTAAGTGTTATAACAAAAGACAAAAATAATTAGATGAGAGCCTAATAAAAGAATTAGAAGGATATAGTTTATTATATTACTAAAGAACTCAAACCTCTGGTTCATGGAAGAATACTGTATACCCCTCCAATTTTAATGAAGACATTTTTTTGGCACTGAAATAAATAGATATGCTGATGACATCAAAATGAAAAGAGAAATGACTCCTAATATTCTTTTTAAAATTCCATCTAATGCATGGAGAATAATACTTAAATTGAAAAAAGGTATATCAAAAGAACAAATTCCTCATAAAATATTAAAGGATAAAATGCCATTTCTATCATATTAAAAAGTAAAATTTTTTTCTATTTCAGATGTAACAGAGTGAGGCACATAGCAGTTAATTGTGATGTTGAAGCTGTGAAAACTATAATAAAATTAATAAATTAGATCATTTATGTAATGTGGATAATGGTATAAAACCTGGACTAGCATGGTAGCATCTCAGATGTAGGAGACACAAATTGATGTAATTAGTTTTGAAGCCCAAAACATTGAAGAGATGATTGAAAAAGTTAATAATAGTGCAAAGTTTTCAATCTCATATCTGTCATGTAGGACTGATTTGAGTGAGATGTCCAATGAATAGGAAGATGAGCATACTCACAATAATGAAATAATTCACCTAATTGAAAAAGATTAAAATAAAAAAGATCACATTAAGGCACTATCTCGTCTAGAAGCAAGTCAGCAATGCAAATAAGACACCCAGGAAAACACTTTTTGAGTCAAAATGAAAACAAAACAATAAATAAACAAAAGTGTCAGTTGATGGTGCAACAAATACTGCTTTGAAAGATAAACTAGAAACTAGTTATATAAAGAAAATATAATCAAAAACGCATGAATAGAAGATTAAAAATAATAACATTAAATATTAAAGGAATTAATGGTACAAATAAAGTAAATAAAATTTTAGATTATATACAGGAATAGTAAAATGATATAACTTTGTAGATAAAATATATAATTGTTTTCTTCATATTTCAAAAAATATTGCATTATTTGATCGCAGTTTATTTCATAGCAAAGAGCAAAAATATTTTTGTTTTACAAAATGTTCAAAACAAATTACTTCAACACCCAGAATGATAATATTGGATGGTGATCTTAATGCACATATCAAGATTTTCCAAAGAAAATGAAAGAGCTGCCCATCTTTTCATTGTAAAATATGTATCCTACTAATACATAATATTTTTCCAATAGTAGTTTTTCATCACTCATTCGTTTTGGATTTCAGGACATGAATTAAATATTGTTAAAATAAATGCATTGTTGATGGGATTTACTGATTATTTAAGCACACAACTAATAATTGATGACTATTAGGAAGATTTTTAAAAATATTATGCAAGAAAAAATATAAAAGGTGACATTACATTTACAGTAGATCAAATATCTATTACTTTAGTTATAATTAATTATTATACAAGAAGTTTAAATCTATCATCTTAATACTAGACAGTTTTTATCCATTTCATGAAATATTTCTTCATTTGAAAGTGATTTGCAGTTTTAAGTATTTAAATAAAAGATCATCATTGAATGGTAGCCTGGATCCACAATCAAGGGATTTGTAGCACTCTTCATCTTTAATCACTAATTGCTACCTTGGTTGACAGCCTCATGGGAATAAGGTGGATAATTTAGCTTTGTTTACTATGATTGTAAATATATATATTTTTTTAAACTTCATTCACATACATTTATTCTGCTTTCATAAAAACTCAACTTCAGTTGAGAAATATCAGGCAATTGAAAAGAAAGATCAGAATATTTCTTAATCTTAAACTCAGAGGTAAAAAGTCAATCATCAAACTTTTTAATACATATTGGTGAGCAGGCCATCAATGTTTGTATTCTATATGAACAATCATATACTGTACTGCAAAACAGCTGCAATGACAAAAATGTATGGAATAAATATTAGCAATTTTCCCTGCTTAGTTCTTTAAGACCTCAAAGAGAGATTAAAATGCATCCTTTAAGTTAATAGCTAACTGCTTTCTGCAGTTACATTTTCTATATAATTAAGATTTTTTATCAGCTTCACTCTTGTCACTTCACTTATTATGTCATTATTAATTTAAGAGTTTTTGTTCTTTTACTTTTTTTATAACTTATTATTTGTATTACATTCTCTTATAAATTTTCCTTGAAAATTTTCTGCTTTTTTATTGCAGTTTACTTTATCAGTTAATGTAAAAGTATTTACACTTATTTAGCATTTATGAAATTTTTTTCCGAGATCCTTTTTTCATTGATCAATTGTCCATTTGTTTCTTGTCTCACTTGTTTTAATTCTTTTAAATTTTAATTTTAATTTTATTATTACTAACATGTGATTGGAATCTGTATGAATTCCAGAATATATATATTCACTTTAAAACTTTGTAAACCTATTTTATTCCTAACACATTGGAACTTTTCATATATAAGATTTCTTCTAACTTTCAAACTTTGTTTTTATCGCTGCTATTCTATTTGTTCAAAAAATCTATCAATCTTACCACCTCTCAATTTTTATTTCCAATCTATAGACTTTATGTCAATTTTATCAATTCTTGTTTATCTTATCACTCTGCCATAGTATCATATCTTCAATAAAGTAGTTTACCAGCTATATCAAATAACTGTTTGCTTTTCTGAGCAAATTTTACAATATCTGAATTCCCCTGTCATGATATACTTGTACAGCATTTGAAAGTCATTATTCCAGTAGTTGCACTGAAATTTTATAATAAATAATTCTATAGATCTAATATCAAGCCAATTTATATATTTTTTAAAGATCTCAGTCTTATACCAACTGGATGCCCTTTTACTTTTGAGCTAGAGAGATTAAGTGGTGATGTTATTGTTACTATTATTGATTTATTTTATATGCATTTAATATCTATATTATTTATACCTGTTAATATTTAAAAATCATAAATTATCATTTATTTATATAAATATATATAATAATTAATCATTAGTCTGGAAAAAAATATGTAATCAGTATGGTGTATTTTTCAGTATAAAAATTTCAGAATACTCTTTCTCACTATACATTGAAGTGATCAATCTGTAATTCAGATTGAGCTTCATTGTCTAATGTATGATCAACCACCCAACAGGGTTTTCAGACCTGTCATTCTATTCCGTTTTTTTTATCATCTCATGTATGTTATATATCAATGTTGAACATGTACTTGCAAACACTAAATTAATAAAATAATTCTTGTTTTAATATCACTAAAACAAGTATTGGATATGTGCATTGATATATGCACATAGCAGGTATGGATGTGTAACCTAGCATATTAATATTGTTATAAATATTTATTGTAATATACTTCATTTTTTGAAATTTAATATTATTATTTTATGTATAAAATTTGGGAAAGATGATGCAACATGTCAAGAAGGTTCTAGAAAGCACTTAGAGAAATGTATTACAATCAGGTGGAAGCAATCCATTAGTTGGATTTGACAATATTGTTTTATTCATTAAGTTATTAAATTCTAGATTTAAAATCGTTAATAGAAATTTTATTTGTTTCAGTTATCTATTGAAATCTGTTCTAAAACTAGAAATACATTTAAAAAGACTTTCAAGCCCTTATCGATTGGTTGCAACTTTTCCTAATGAAAGGCAAAATCACAATCTTATTTAATTAATCATGCAAGGTAAGCCTATTCTTGCATTGCCTCAGGTAAACTTGTAAAAGCATTCTTGGAATAGTATGGCAGAGTATAAATGGGGCTAAAATCAATACAGAGGGATCAATCAGTTTTATAATTAAGTAGCTAACATACTCCACGACACCCAGAATTTTGATATGAAGAAGTGAATCAAGTCATCCTTTCCTGATCTTTACCAAGATCCTTCCCCTGCCAGGATACCATTCACCTACTTTAAACTTATGGACTACCTAAATTATGCATGAAAGATTGAGCCCTGAAGAAAACCTGCCTGCCATCAGATAAATTAATTAGTGCCCGTGGATTACAATGATTGCCTCATAAAAGCATGGATCCGTCAAGTCATCAAACTCTTTTAACATTGAAAGGTAATCAATCATTGCCATGACCAAAGACTTTCTAATTGTCTAAACTAGCTTATAAACTTAATATTTAAATATGTACTGTACTTTCATGAATACCTCTATTCTGATATAATCAGGAATGGGTGACATATTGACCTATCCTATAAATTAACCTATGTTCATGATTCACTATAAAATCTTAATTCCTTCTGTATTTTTTCTTTTATGTATTGTTTTCATCCTATATTTTGATGCGGTAAAATTATTAATTAGATTTATTGATTCATATTTACCTTTTATTTCATCTTGAATTAATATGCCAATCGAACCCAACCTCATGAGCACATCCTCCATTATTAGTAAAACCCTCATTGGAGTCAGTAATGATTAACCCATTTAAATTTTATTATTGATACACATGCTCACTAGGTTGAATGACATTTAAATAATATGCACAAAAAAGTAAATTTATATATTTATTAGTAGGACTTAATGAACTTATGAGTTTAGTTTTATATTGTTAGTTAAATGTTGATTATTAGTGCTATTAAGTGATTTGTTTGATTATTATTTCGATGACCACCATACCAATAATTTTGATAACTATATCAAGGTCATGCCTTAGGGAGCATCTTGGTCAAAGGTACTAAGGACCTCTAAAATGAATGTGGGATTTGTTATGTTATGGGGAGGAGGGGGGATAGGTTCATTTCAATCTGCTTAGTATTTAATATATATGTAAAAAAACAAAATCAAGTTTAACACAGGTTTGAAATTAATCCATGCCATTGCACTAGGTGTTAAAACATTACAGGTGATAATTATAGAAACATTGATAGTGGCATCATTTACTCTTTGTATTACTAGCATAAGTTGGCTTTGCCTAAAGTTCGGGTTGCTTATTAGATGAGGTGTCAGAAGTCCTAACCCATTTCATGTTCATATTAATTCCAAGAAATGGGTACATGAGCTACTCTGAACCTTCATCTAGTGTATGGAACACACTGCATTGGGATGATCCTGGTACACCCAGTCTTTCATACCTTCCTACCTACTCTTTATTTAAAAACCATTCTGAAATGAATAGAGTGTTGTGTTTTTTTTATTTCTTAATAATGTCAAAGTACGTTCTTGGATAAAAGAAGAGAATCAAGCTATCATAGCTACCTTTCATGCTAGTATACCGCCTTTTCTTAAAATTCAAATTATGCCTATATAATATTTTTGCCGCATTGCTGTGATAATGCTAAACCTGTGCTCTATCTGTTTACGTGGAAATTTAAAAAAAATCTCAAGAATTTCCCTCATACTTTACTAGCTTCATTTTTCTTTTAGTCTGTTTATAAATGAATTCCACATGCATTATTAAGTCATAATGATTGTTTTATTTGAACATTGTAGCCTAGTTATCAAATCAAACTTACTTTGTATCATGTTAACTTAAATTACCCCTCTGGTAAAAGATATGCATTATTATATTACTTAAGGCATTGAATGTGAATACTATAAGTAGCATGAAAAGTTCCATGTCCGTATAGACGTGAATGCAATAATAAAATGTAAATAAATGAGGGACATTTCAATCAATGTATTTAGGCTGGTCATTAATTACTTCTAGGTACTTTGATATAAATAGTGTTAATACTGTTATATTGTAGAAGGTTTACAAACAAGCATTGGCATATTAAAACTGCAAGAGAGTCAGTACGCATTTAAATTGATATATTATATTTTAAGATTGCATGTATTCTAGCATCAAGTTTCTGTAACAACCAAATCTCTGAATTTACATGTTTAAACATAGGTATATGCTAAACTCACAAATATCATTATATATATTAATTATTTTATTATGTTATTAAAGTTTGTTTCTCAACTTTTCCATTCATTCAAATCATTATGTTATTCAGTCTAGGTTCAGTAAATTACTTCTCTTGCAAGTTAGTGTTGCTGGATACATTTTAACCCAGGGTTCAAATAGTGATCAAATGATTAGTTGATCATTCATCCTTTTGGAATATAACCATATTATCTAATAGTTATATAAAGTCTTCCTGTATCATGCTATGGTTTCATAAATCTTATAGAGTTCTCTTGTTTCTCCAGGTTTGAAATGAATAAAATCCTTCTGCTGTCATCAGAGATGTTGTTCATGTTGTTAGAGGTTTGGAGGATGGGCAAATAGGGCAGAATCTGTGAATGCCCCTGACATCCATATCTCATATATGAGTGGGTTCAAGGTACTTTTGTCCAGACTCTAAACTTCTTTGAATGAGCATACACATCTGACCGATACACCATTCATTTGAGAGACTAAGAACTTATCTTTGATAAGGGAACTAGAGTCTTAGAACCTGAATTCCATACTAAAAAGATAGTCTGACTACTTGTGACTTGTTTGATTTTATAACTTAAATAAATTCACAATTAGTCTAACACATTTGATATTTAACCTGTTCCATGTTATATCCGAATCATGATATTCAATGAATCCATAAACACTATTCACAAGAAATAAATGCATATATTGAAGGCTTGGCTTAGCAATTTTTTGAAGTATATTACTTGTTAATTATCTAAACATTGAAAGCCTAAAGCTACACTAGTCAATAAAATTTACAAATCGAGCAGATTAGGCAAAGAAAATAAACTCTAAAACACAACCAATGGTTTCACTGCTACAAGCAGACTTTTCAAGTGTAGGTAATATGTAGTATAAACATGTTATTTTGTAATTTTTTATACATCAGAAGTCTGCTTGTATCAGTGAAACCAATGGTTGTGTTTTAGAATTTGTTTTCTTTGCCTAGTCTGGTTGATTTGTGAATTTGGGGTATTTTTGATTATTAATTATCTATATACCTTTGGGAAATATTGTTTTTACCTTTTACTATAGTTTTAGTATTTTTAATTTTACTTATTTAAAGTTTAATGATAGTTAATATTTCATCATTATCATTGGGCAAAAAATCAATCAAGCTTGAATCAAGATTTAAATTTTTCCAATCATTTTCAAAAATGTTAACATAATATTCAGTGAAAGGAAGTTAAAGATATTAAACATCAATCAAGAAAAAAAAAACAATTATTATATTAGAGCATTACAGTAACAATTTGTTACTCATGCTGAAAGTTTTAATAGAAATATATTTTGCAAAAATAAAGAAATATTAGAAAATACTGCCTTTTTTGGCCCATAAGCATAAAATGTTGGAATTCTTGATTTAATGAAGATGCCGTACATAAAAAATCTGTCTTAGAAATTTTTTGAAGTTTATTATTATATTATTAATTATTTATTTCATATAATCTTGTGGAATATTATCTTTGTATATATATACTTAACTGTGATGGAGAAATATATGTAACCAATGAAAACACTTCAGTTTAAATGTATCATAGTATTAACCATTTTTTAGTGTAAAAAATTTTTATGACTCTGACTCATCATTACGTGCATTTTGATATGAATTTGTCCTTGTCGGTTGGGATGTTTAGAATATTCAGTCTTCACACCAGAAAAACAATTCTACTTTATATATTATGATTATGAAAGTATTTGAATTATAATATATATGTTAACTACCTTTCTAGCATGGAATAGTTGTGAGAAGATGGTTTAAAATTTTTACATCTATAAATAGTTTTGACATAATAAATTTCAGTTAATGAATACAGTATTAAGTTTGAAATTTATTTGTATATATAAATATATTTGTGCATAAAAGAAAATGGTTATTAAAAGTTTAAAATACATAAGATATTAGAATAAAAAAAATATACTTGATTTCAGCATATATAAAAAGTCTAGATGCTTTCTTTATTAAGTATTTATTTATCTATTTGGTTACATAAGACAATTGCTAGAATATATTCTACATTGCAAATAGTATGTCTTTTATACATTAATTATAATCATTTTATTTTCTTATGTTATTAGATTTTAATAACTGAATGCCTCCTAGTAATTATTTGTATTAAAATTCTATATTTTTCCCCATCAATATGTGCTGAAAATTGTTATTTTATCTTATCATAATGAGCATTCTTAGTTTTCCATTTTGTTAATCTTATTAAATTCAACATTAATGACATTTTAAATGAACTGTCAGATTTCTCTAGATACTGATTTGTTATCAGATTTCTTGCCCCCAGATAGTCTTTGTCAATATCATTGTTTAAATGTCCAACTTTCATAGTTACAAACTAAAATTGGGAAGAGATGCATAGATAATTTTTTTTTTTTTTTAAATTTCTGTCTTTTATTTTTTGAGATATCTTAAATTATTATAAAACTTTAGACTCTCTAAGATAATGTTATCAACCTGGATTTATCTTCATCATTGTTTATATTTTAATTTTGTCTTTTGATATTTAGAAATGGCTCATCTATTTTGGTTTTTATTCTAGAGTCATAAAAAAGTAATATTTCCTTTTATGATGAAGAGTAAATATTACATTCACCTCACAAATTGACTCCTCTAAGAGATGCTGGTAGCTGTAATAATTCAGTGTCTTAAAATCTGTTGATTCTCTTGCAGTTTTTTAAAAATATATATTAACATATCTAAAAAATGAATTTAAAAAAAGGCAAAAATTAATTTTTTTAATACACACTGCAAACAATCACATTGGCTGCAACTTGACATTTCGATTGTAAAAAGTTACTAGACAATTGTTATACATATTAGGCAATCATGTGCTTGAAATTTAATAGTTAAAATCATTTAAGCATTGTGATCTTGCATTTCATTAACATTGATTTTTATCACTAGAAAAATGAACAACATTGATGTTAAGTTTTATTTTTGTTGATGTCTTTATTTATATTGCAATGGAACGTACAATTGCCCCAAGTTGGGCACTAATTGTAATGGACAATTCTCTTCCATTGTAATGTATATCAGGTCTTGGCTTATTTTATCAAAGTATACATATAACAGAAAATAAACTAGCCCAATCATTGAATTTCAATTGTAATGGACTGGATTATGATGCTAAACTTTTATTTAATGATCCTACATATTTGGGCAGCAATTATAATAAACCACATCCATGCATCAGAAGATAAATATTACACATGAGTAAATATGGTTTAACCATTGATTAGCAAATATTATATTGCTTATCTGACTAGCTATGCATAAAATATACCTGGATACCAAAGAGCAAGAACAAAAGAGATATTACATGATTTACTCTCAGGGTTATCTTGATCAGGGATTTAATTATTCACCAAAATATAACTTGGAGACAAAGGGAATTTTATTGAATCCAACCTATATTGAGATGCAAAGATTATATGTAAAACAATATTCCAATTAATCATGGCTTAAATAAATGGTTATGAAATTGAATATTAACAAAATACAAAATTATCACTCAAGTGATTATAAGTCTCCAGCATTACCCACTGACCTCTGCACTGAAAAGAGAAAAATAAAAGATATCAATAAATTTCAAATAAATCACAAAGCCATTTCATATAAAACAAATGGTATATACTTTATTTTAATTGTGGTTTGTTTTTCTTTTAAATGGCAATAATTATATTGAACACGTACAATTTTGTTTACATTTTAAGTTTCCATTCAGTATTTAATTTAAATTAACAGTATTTAATAGCAATAGGTATGGAATGATGTTTGTGTCTGCATAAGAATCATTTATTATTTAACATGCAAAAGATGTAATAAAGAAAAAAATGATGAAATCATAATATCTTCTTAAATTAATAATTTAAAATAATCGATATGTTTTTCAAGGTTAGATCATTTAACCAAAAAAAATAATTATAAGACTACTTTTCCTACTGTGTTGGATATTTATCTGTTCATTTTCGGCTACAAACTATACTTCTCTTTTGTATTTTAAGTACAAATTCTTTATATTATTTATAATAGGGCTTCTATCATGGCCGATAAATTCAATATCTTCCTTTATATCTTTATTACTTCTGGGATTTCAATAAACATTTATCACGGACCATATATCCCCTAGTATATAAAACCTTTATAGATAAAAATATATATACAAACAACTCCTATCTCATATGTGAGAAAAACGCATCTACAACACAGACAACAAGTATCTACAGCATGATCTATCTTTTGAAACATATCAAATGATGAGATTATGGATTAAATTCTGAAGAAAAATATTAAAAGATAATAAATTTGTAAACACAATATAATACATTATGCCTATATTTATAAATGATTTCCATGCAAACAAATGACAATCAGTATAATTTCCAGCCTAAATTCTATACACAGATGTATAACATGCATATATAATGCATTTAAATTAAACAATATGTATTTTACTGACAAATAATATCTATTATATATGATAATTTGTTAATAAATTGAGCTTTAAAATCGATTTATTCATATAAAGTACATATATAAAATTTAAGAATTAAAACACAAGAAAATTTTTTTTTTAATGATAAGTGCCTTCTAGCATTTTTATTATTGACAATTCAAAACTTAATAACAATTTACTTATATTATGTATAACTATATATATATGTCGGATATGTGTTACAATAAGTAGAAGAGTTTAATACTCCATGAAAATTAATGTTGTTTTTTTAAAAAATCATAGTGACTGATTAAACTTCAAACTATTTTACATACATATAAATATTTAACTTTAAAATCAATCTCATAAAAATAAAATAAAAAAAAAAGATCAAATTTATTTACCATTTAATCTTCTTTACCATTTCTTTATTCCAAAATTCAGCAACTGTTCAGTGTGTTTTATCCATTCTGATATGGGTTAAGATAATATGCAAGATAGTTTAAATTGACAGATGCATAAATTGATGAGCCTTTTAATTTATAGACAATTAACTAGTAGCAATTTTCCTTTGTATTATTATCTGGGTTAAGTTATGATTGATCAATTAAAATGATGGATCGATTTGATGATTTAGCTTATGTTTATTTTGGATCCCTGTATCACAATAGTTTATTCATTCCATTGGTTTTCTACTCCCAAATACTTGCTTGTCAATAATTTGTGTAATTTCAAGTAGATGTTATAATGAAATAGGACATGACAGGGTTTGAATCCTAAATCATAAAATTATTCTTCCAGCCTGCCATTCTAATGATGTTTCAAATCCAATAAATGTTGTATTTATGCAAAGAAGATTGTAAAGAGAAGAGAACAGCAAAGTTTATGCTTTCTTTTTTTTTAAAGGTGATTATCAGTTCTTGTTGCTATGGCATTTTTTTGTTTCTATTGTTCAGTTCAGTCTTTCATGTGCTGCTTATTCAATATTTTTATTATAACAATTGTCAATCCTTATATATTAAAATAAAGATTACATATAAAGATATGCTTTCCAGTTTAGATAAAAAAAATACACCAACAAATAAGTAATAAATAAAAAGATCACATCACAAATAATTTTAAAAACAATAAAAAAATACAGCCTCTTGTAATTTTATATGCCACTATTTTAATTACTAATATTAATAAAGGCAAATATTTTAATATAAACCAATATCATTGTAAAATGTACATCACACACACATATATAAGTCATCATAATATTACCATTGCCATTTTCCAATTCCCACAATCGTAAACAAACACGTATACCAAAAAAAAAAAAAAGAACTAAATAACAATAACAATTAACAACAACAACCTATATACAAACTCCCATATCAAAGCTAAATCAAAGATTTCTTTTATCCTTTCCTTTTTTTTAACAACAATGACACTAAAGATAGAAAGGGTGGATCTTTCCATCCTTTACAATATATATGGTTTTCAAATAAAGAATGTACATAACTACACATTTTTACAAATATCTATATCTTATGTATACATATAAATTCTATTTTTTGCTAATTATTTTTGTTGATATTTTAATGTTTATATATAATTTTAAATAATGTATACATGTTGAATTGTGTATATGTTAAAACATCAGTACTGAACATCTGCATGTATGTGCTAAAATTTTTTTTTCTGTTAGTCATTTTTGTTGATCTTAATGGGCATACATAACTTTTAATTAATATATCATAGCTATATTCATAATGCTTATATATATATATAACTTTTGTACTATGTGAATATTTTATATTACCTGGAGGCACTATCTAAAAATTTTGAGTGCCTAAAGAGTATTAAAACTGAATGGTGTGGATTTTGGGAACCTTACACATATAGGTAAAACAGCCATTAAATATTTCATTGTAGGCACAAGAATTTTCAACAGTATTCAAAAGAAGACTGTAAAATAAAATCCATGATTTCTTTTCTTTTTATTTGCTGATTGGTTTTTTATTTTTGTTTTGCACTTTATCCAAAAATAGTTAGACAACCATATATTAATCAATACTGAATAATAT
This sequence comes from Epiperipatus broadwayi, assembly GCA_028023455.1. Taxonomy (NCBI): domain Eukaryota; kingdom Metazoa; phylum Onychophora; class Udeonychophora; order Euonychophora; family Peripatidae; genus Epiperipatus; species Epiperipatus broadwayi. Next base: position 2,213,587 of record JAQFVV010012562.1, on the reverse strand, counting down.
TATAGCTGGATTTGTTGTGATTTAGGTAGCTGAAAAAAAAATAAATCTAAGATTTATTAGTCTGAACAATTTTTCAAGGTTTACCTTGAATCCAGATTGTGAGCATGGCAGGTGGATGAACTACTACCATGCAATATTTGAAATATATATATATATATTTGTATAATTTAATGACATCTTTCCTTTTATCTCTCTCTATATAAATAAAAAACAAAACGCAATTACTTTTCTACATAGCCGCATTTAATATTTCAATCAGAGGACTTTTCTGATGAAAGCTGGTCATATGGTTGAAATATTAAAAACGGTTGTGTAGACAAGAAATTGTATTTTATTTATTTACTTTATTTCTTATTGTTTCCATATATAGATTTAGATATTAGTTGCATAAACTTACGGATTTTGTAGTAGTTGTTTTTTTTTTTTTTTTTTTGTTAAAAAAATGAGTGAAGACAGGATCTAACTCTTGTTCATCGAAGAAAAATATTAAACCCCTACCTCTGTTGGAAGACTCATTCTGCATTGGATTGATTATAAGCTGAACTTTACATATATATGAGATTATTTATTTAGTAATTTTTTTTATTATTAAAAGTCAATTTTTCTCTTTTGTCTTTCATTTTCATTTTGTTTTTGTAATTGGTAAAAGAAACTGAATAATATGAAGAAATTTTTTAGGTCAGTAATTTTCCTTTCTTTCTTTTTTTTTTTTTTTTACATATTAAAAAAAGTTTTTTTTTCTTTATGAGATAGTTAATCAAAATGCTTTAATTGGCATAAAAAAGGGGTTTGAGATTATGATTGTTTCTAATCTTTTGACATAGGATGCTTTTAGTCTTAAAAGAAGAATTTAAAAATTATGTTTTCTGTATTGTTTTAACTACAATTTTTGAAATTACATTCATATTATTGGTTAGATCTCTTTTAATCTAAAAGTAAAAGTTTGCGATAAAATGAATTATAAATTGAAAATTTGATTGTAAAGAAATAAATCCTCCTTTTTTTATGAAAGCAAAATAATACTATTAGAAGGAATGAATATATATGTAATAACATAGTGGAATAATAATTTTTGAATTTTAGTTGTTTGGAATGTTATAATAAGTTCTGAATATAAAGTAAATATTTTTGTTGTTGCTTCCATGAAACTTTTTTTTTTGTATGTAAAATATTATTTCATATCTATTTAGCGACAATTAGTTTTTTTTTTATAAAGACTACAATGTAGCTTGACAATTTTTTTAATCTTTAGCTAATTATCCAATAACTTCTTAACCCTGTCTAAATTGCTAAGGAGTCTGTTCCACTTCAGGTCTCACTTCTATCTTATTAGAAATCGATCAAAATATCTTAGCTTTTAAAATAGGCATTTTTTTTTGTTTATCTGATTTATAAACACAATAAAAATGTAAGCCTTTTGATTTTTAAATATGAAGCCATTGTATTTGATTCTTGATAAGAAGCTGCTTTTTTCTATATGAAGTATTTATTTTAAAATGGGAATTTATTTGATCCATCCATCTCCCATGCAAACTTTTTCTAAGTCTTTTACAGTCGTTTGGGATCCAGTTTACGATTTCACTGTCCGTTTATTATCATCTCTTCTAGCAATATGTTAATATATATAAAATATAAAACCAACTTCATTTCAGTCTCATAATTTTTTCAAAACTTTTGATTGTGGTTTGCAAGAAATATGTCGATTAACACAGGAAGCTAAGGGAGTGAAAGTAAATTGAGGTTATTTGAATCATCTATATTTTATAGACGTTATAGTTGTTTTTGAAAATAATGCAAAAGAGCTTTAAGAAATGTTGCAAGAGTTATCAGATGAAATTAAGAAAGTAGAACTAAAGTTAAATGCTAAAAACAAAAAAAAAATGAAAACAGTGTTCAATAGACTTTTTTCAGATGAAAACATAAGGATTGATGATGATAAATAAGAAGAACAAATTAACAAATACAAATACATTGGTCAGATTAGTAATACAGATGAAACATATCGGAGGAAATTAATCATAGAATTAAACTTGGATGGAGTGCTTTTGGAAGAAATAACTTTATACTAAAAAGCAATATCTCTATGGGCTTGAAAGGAATGTTTTTAATAGATGTCATTATCAGTTCTACTTATGGATCTAAGATTTGGACACTTAACAGAAGAGCAATGCAGAGACGTCAGACCACTCTGTGAAGTATGGAAAGATGCATGTTAGGAGTAACAAGAAAGGATCAAAAACAAAATGCATAGTTGAGGGAATAAACAGGTATTATTGACTTCATTGAAATAAAAATATAACTAAATCCACATTATTTTTGTAATTCTTTATTCTTAAGGTTAGATGTTTCAAGTTTGAAAATCTTAAGTTTGTTTGATCAATGTGTTTGATATTTAATAAGAATGATTTTGATTTCAGGCACTTATTTAGTTAATTCATATTCTGATACCTACTTAATTTATTTTTAATACAATAAATCATTTACAATATTAAAACCATATTTTACTAAATATGAAAATGGGGATGGGATCAGTAAATTTTTATTGGAATATTTCATTGCTGACTCTTCACAGAGTTATATTAGCTTCTTTTTACTTTAGAGAGAGTCATATTAATTTCTTTTTACTTTAAATTAAAGTTCATTTTATAATTTAGATAATTTTTCTTAATATTTTATGCTTTCTTCAATAGATTTATTAGCAAAAGATGAATTAAAATGGAAAATTCATTTTCTTTAAATCAGAAATCAATCATAAGCAATATTTTCAATTGATCCATAATAATACATGCTACTCCATCAGACATCTAACAAACAATATAAATGTGGAAATTTTCTTACAGAAGCAAAATATCTTGTTTTTGAATTTACCAGAGGTATTTATTCTAAATAGTGTTTACTTAGCTTTTCTTTACTTATTGTAATATTTATAATTAATTACAAACGAGTGTTAAGAAAAGGTAAAATAATTTAAATTTAAAATTTATATTGCGGTTAAGTTTAGGCAATGTTCTGCTGAAAGCACGCTTAGCGCAATATAAAATTTAAATTGTTTTATATTTTTTTAACACTCGCTTGTAAGGAGTTTATAAAGTTATTTTTGTAATGTATTCCTATTTTCAAAAAAAGTACAACTCATGGAAAGTTTGCCATCTTTTATTAATAGGAGCTTCATTTGGTTTATCCTTTAAAAGTTTTCAAGAATTTTATCTAGATTCATAAATCTGTTTAAAAGCAATTGTCCTTTGACAGCTGTCTCACATTAATAGTAATTTCACTTGATCTGTATTTTTAGTCTTACAAAAGCATTTCAAGAAGTATACTATTTAGCAGTAGTTTTGAAGTGTTAATCATTTTATTGGTAAATTAATATTTTATTTAAATCAGGTGAAATATTTATCTGAGAATTATATAGTAAACTAGCAATGTTTTAAAATTGTAATCTTTCATTAATTTTAAACAATCTTCATTCTTGCCTACTTCAGCAGGCAAGTTATTTATTTGCAATGTTGTCTGCCACACTAGGTAGTGTTTTTCATAATATTTTATTTCTATCCAAGTAGTTGCTGAATTTATTGTAGATATTAATGGTAGTAATGATACTTTCTAATAATTGTCAGAGCATCTCAGAAAATTCGTCACAATCGTAATTAGACCTTACACATGCCAACAATAAAATATTTGTCTCATCCATTTATATTATGAACTTCTTTGATTTTAATATTTAAATGACTTTGCTTCAATAATTTTTTTTGGTTATTCTGCTATAAGCACTGTTATGACTTAAGGGAACATCATTGATATCTTTGTCATCTGGTTTTGGAAAAATTGATATTGCTATCATAATTTGCTCATTTCTAGTTTTTGTTGTATATACCTGCTCTGTCAACTCTCATTGACAATATACTATGTGGATCCATCCTGGAGATATGATTAACAACATTTGTACTGTTCTCACTATGGTACACACGGTGCTGGCTCACCTTTAATTATGCACTGGAATGTCCGCTCGAGCTCTATATTAACAAAATGGAGAAAATTCGGAAAAGGGACCAGAATTTGGCCCCCTCTTACATTTACAACTCTACATGGAGGTTATTGATTTGGCCCCCAAAAGCTGATCCCTTTCACTACTGAATAGAAATATCCTTCCCTGGAGAGTGATTTGAGGCTGAATGGCCTGCATCCCTTTGTGATGACTCACCTTGCTCTGCTTATTATTACCCAAATCCTGAGTTTTATGGAAATAACCTCCAATATGAAGGGTCACCTTGGTTGTATGGGGCATGGACAAAGGATTAGACCTATAACTGAACTATATGAGACATGCAGGCATGGTCACCTATCAACAAGATACTATTCTGGACTCGTTCCTCGCTGATATGCTTCATATTAGTCCTTTTAGCTGGTGTCAAGCAAGATATCAACATTGAGCTTTCATCCCCCTGATTATCATGTAATATATTCTATGTTTAACTATTATCATGTATTGTAACCAAATTTCTGAATAAAAATTCTATATTTTGTAAAAAAAAAAACAACAACTTTAAGAATGTAATTAATGTTACAATTTGTGCAGTAAATGATGAATTGATTACTATTTTATTTTCTAAGTTCTCATTTAATGATTTAATATCCAGTTTTCAATTGAAATGACTACTATGTTTTGTTTTTAAATATAGCTCAATGGGGATTGTTTACTAATTTATTGGTTAACTAATATTAGCTTAATAGTCAGGAAGGTATCTGCTAATTTGAACCCAAACTTTGGGCATTCATCTGAATATTGATGAACATTTCTTTTATTTGCACTAGTGATTTTATGCACAGCCTAAATATCTAAAGAAACAGCATAAACATGTGTGTGTGTTAAGAGAAGAATGAGGTTTTTTTTAAAATGATTTAAGTAGTGAAAATAAAAATATATTTTCAAGTTTTTGTTTTTATCAGTGCATATTTTATCTTAACTGTATCATATTGCAATCATTCATCAAACACTCAAATCAGAGAAACTTCTCTCACTATGGATGCATTTTGAAACACCCATTTCATTTTTAAAGTGAGACATACATAACACATTATAATTTAATGTCTTCTAGAAATTTTTAGATATACTTAAATTTAATGTCATTTTCCTGAAGGATATGAGCAAAGACACATGAATAAAGATAAAGGATCCACCAAAATGATATTTTATACTGAAATAGCACTCATCTGTTGGCCCAGATTGCAATCTTTTGCACATACCTTCATAATTTTGGTCAGTATTTATAGATAGGAAATTACTATGGTTTGATTTACAAGTGTCAAACTTTCTCTACTCACATTTTTGATAGAGATCATTTTATATAAATGTATTAATGATTATTATTATATGTTTTGAGGCTCAGATTGAGGATAAGAGCTTATTTTATTTAACATTTATTTCCATTTTTGCTGACATTTCACTATTCTCTTCAACACTATATAATAATTTAACCATTTTATCTAAAACTCTATTTAATATTCCTATTCCTGAACATTTCACAAGAGGGAAACTGTAAAATATACATTTTCTGAAGTAATTCTTTCAAGACTAACATGTTTGCACAGAAATTCCACACAATATGATTGTCTAAAGGAATTGTCAGTTTATTATTTGGAACAGTTTAGAAAATTTTAAATATGCAAAAATTTAAAATCTAATTCTGCAGATCAATTATTGAATGGTTATTATATAAAAAATTTACAACAATCTCTCATTAAAACTTTAGAATACATTTAATTATAAAAATATAATGTAGTTTAAATTGTTATCATACAGAGCATGTATCCCACATTGAAAACCATTGTCATTAGGACAACAGTAAAGTAGATGAAGAGCTAAATGTTTCTGCATCAAAACTCAAATCCTCAAACATTATATGTCTTTATGAATAACTAATCATTTAATTATTATTATCTAATATATAAAGGGATATTGTTAAGCAATTACACTTTTTATACTCAGATATATCTTGTTATAGTAAAATGTTATTATTTATTTGACTTTATCTGTAAATGTAAATACACAGTTGCTTTGTGATATTTAGGTATCTTGAATGCTATAGATTTATGATTTAGATTTATTTATTAAGTGCATAGATTGTATGAAATTAAAGAGAAAAGGTCTTACCTTTTTAACCTATGCACCTTACTGATTTTATAATAACTCACTGCTGCTGTGTTGAGTACAGAGGAGACTCTCAAACTCAAAACAAGATAGAGTCTTTATAAAGATAAGATCTTCTGTCTTATCTTAACCTAAATTCTGATTTTTTAGGCCAATATGAAGCATCTTGGTTTGAGATAGTGAAGATGTTACTCTGTTTACTTTTATATCTATTACTTTCTTACATTAAAACAGGCAAAACTCTCTATATGTATTGCCAATAAGTGCAAACCAGAGCAATGAACAGATGCCAGAAGTCTTGTGCATAAAATCCCCATCTAGTATCTACTCATTCAATATCCCCACACTAGTTTCTGGTTTTTGTCCTTCATCAATGAGGAGCCTTGGATCTGAAAGCACTGCACCTAGAACTTAGGATCTGATGCAAATCTCCAATAGCCATCTTTTATCTCTATTTAACTACAAAACTATTGAAAACACTATATAAATAATAGTTGTCTATAATATTTTCAACAAAGGCAAAACTCTCCATACAGTAGTGCCACCCTGTGCCAAACAGAGTAATCAATGGTGGTAATGGTGATAATGTAATATTTTCAACCCAAGCCCATTAGCTTATGTAGACATATAGATCTGAACTCAGTTCAATAGCCATATATTTTTGTGACTTTGGCTATTTTATTGCCACAGCCACCACTATCCTATTAGGCAGGATTGGTTTTAAACCAATAAACATCACATGATCACCATTTCTTATGCTTGCTTATAAATGTTATTAAAACAAGCAAAACTCTCTATACATATTGCCACTCAGTGCAAGCCAGAGCAATCAATGGATGCCAGAAGGCTTGTGCATAAAGTCCCCATATAGTGCCTACTCATCCAATATTCCCAGACTAGTTTCTGGGGTGTGGCCTTCATCAGTGAGGAACCTTGGATCTGAGAACCAAAAACCTTGGATCTGAGAACCAAAAGCCAGAAACTAGTCTGCGGATATTGGATGAGTAGGCACTAGAGGGGGATTTTATGTACAAGCTTTCTGGCATCCATTGATTGTTCTGGCTTGCACTGAGTGGCAATACATATAGAGAATTTTGCCTGTTTTAATAAAAGTTATAAGCAAGCATAAGAAATAGTGATCATCTGATGTTTATTGTCTTAAAACCAACCCTGCCTAATAAGATATTGGTGGCTGGGGTTATTAAAAAGCCAATGTCACCAAAATGTATGGGTACTGAAATGTGTTCAGACTATATAAACTAATGGGCTTGGATTGAAAATATAATAGTGTTTTCAATTTAAGACTCATAGTTTTGTAGTTAAGTAGAGATAAAAGGTAGTTGCTGGAGGATTGTATTAGATTCTAAGATCTAGGTGTAGTACTCTCAGATCCAAGACTTTTCATTGACAAAGGCTATAAACCAGAAACTAGTCTGGGGATATTGGATGAGTAGGTACTAGATGGGGATTTTATGCACAGGCTTTTTGATATCCAGCGATTGCTCTGGCTTGCACTGAATGGCAATACATATAGAGGATTTTTTCCTGTTTTAATAATAGTTATAAGCAAGCATAAGAAATAATGATCATGTGATGTTTATTGACTTTCTTACATACATTAACATTTACAAAATCTTTTGATTTACTATAAGTTAATATTATGAATTAATAGAAATTATATAACATTCAGATTTATTTGTTAAGTACATAGATCATATGAAATTAAAGAGAAATGATTTAACTTTTTTAACATATGCATTGAGTTATTATAAAATCAGTTAAAAGGGGAAATTCTTTTTTATTTATTTCATATGATCTATGTGCTTAATAAATAAATCTAAATGTTACATACTTTCTATTAATTTATAATATTAACATACAGTGAATCAAAAGATTTCCTGAACATTAATGTATGTAAATAAGTAATGGATATAAAAGTTAACAGAATAACATCTTCACTTTTTTAAACCAAAACATTTCAGATTGGCCTATATAAATCAGAATTTAGATTAAAGATAAAATGGTCACTCTTATCTTTATAAAGTCTCTATCTTGTGCTTGGGTTTGAAAGTCTCCTCTGTATTCAAAATGATAGGATTGAGTTATTATAAAATCAGTAAGACAGATATGTTAAAAAGGTGAAATCCTTTTTTTTTAATATTTATGGATTGAAACTCATACTCTGAGTCTTGTATATCACATGATTTCCTAAATAACTAGCTTTTTTGGCTTATATAGTATAACGTTATGATGAAGAGGCAGATTTGAGAACTAAAGTTTTTTGAACTGAAAATCAACCTGTCACTTCTGATGCTCTCAAATAAATAACTTTTTTAATTATTTTTTAAATATTTTATCCAGATGTTACATGTATAATTTTAATTTTGTATTGATTTCAAGTGCGTCTGGATTCTTACTGCAATCTAGCAGCAAATAAATACTTAATTACTGTTGGTTTTCTCTAATATTTAAAATAAAAATATGTATTTTTTTAATCAAGATTTATTTGAAAGCAAAATGTATTTAGAGTTAGTGCACATGAGAGAGTAATTTTTTAAAATCGTATTAGAGTTATTAATATCTATATTTATTATTAATGAAAATAAAATAATATATGATGAAAATGATTGTATTATTACATGCTTATAGTCATAATGATTGCACTATAATTAATCTTATAATACTTTTAATATATAAGTTATATATTGTAATCAATTGAGTTGCATGGCACACAGCAAAAAGTAAAGGAAAAGTAGAAATAACACAGACATAAATTTTTGTAGATATTTTCTACATATCACTTGGAATAAAAGTAATAAATAAAAGGTTAAATAACTCTGGATTTAAAACAGAATTTTATTATAAAGGTGTAAAAATAAATATTAATATTGTATTATTGTTATTATTCTGATTTTGAATTTAAAAAAAAAGCATGATTTATTTTTGAAAATCTTTTATTAATGCTTGTATACATTTCTATTACCTATTTTTGAAATCTTTAATTAATCGGTAAATAATCTATTTTTAAAAATCTTTGATAAGATTTCCAAATGTAGTTTTTAATTAAAAGTGCTTTTGGAGAGATTAAAATTGTTTTTAATCAAGACAAAAAAACTCTGCTTTCAGTTACAGTGTTTTTACCACCTCGAGAGTTTTTAAAAAGGATTAGACATTTTGAAAACAGTTGGCAATGTGTTTTTATCTTCTCAAAAATCCAAGACTATAAAAGACTGGATGGATAGAGATTAGTTTAGTATGGGTAGTAGTTTTTGAAAAGAACAGTCTGGTTTTAATATTTTGAAAAGCAATGGTCAAATGGGTCAGCTGCAAAAGTTTAGCTTGTAGTTTTTGTGAGAGCTGGCCAGAAGGCTTGGCTAATAATATTTTTGAAAAGCAGAATAGCTAGCTGTAGAGCTGGACAGAGGTCCCATGAGATGTAGCTGAAATCAAGGCAAGAGATCCAGAAGTAGTCTATCAGTTCAATGATGGAATTTGAATTCAGATGAGAGAAAATGACCACCCTTTTGTGTTGAAATTCATAGCCTTAAATGTGGACCAAAACAGTTTTCTGGCCTGAAGCTCATCAAGCCCTAGACAGAAGGGAGAATGCCAATATACCTGATTAAACTTTTTTGATTCTGACAATTATCTGGACTGGTCTCCATTAAGAGAAACCATCATTTGATGAAGAAGTAATTATATATATGCTGATGTATCTAGATGCAGAGAAGCACAGATAAACATATATATAGCTGATGAGTTAGTTTAAAATCCTTAAAGTGACTTTAAAAATTATAACTTAATAACTTAAAGTAAAACAATTCAACAATTTGCTTAAGTTAAATGTTTAAAAGAAAAGAGTAGTCCATAGATGATTATACATACATATTGTAAAGAAGTTATTTTAATATTCCTTAAAAAGACATTTTTTAAACCTATATTTTTAAATTTAAAGACCTTACGATTAATGGCAACCTAACTATTTTTTGTCTGAATTAAAAGAAATTTCCAAGAGTATTATTTTTAAAATCTATATTTTTAAATTATTCAATCAACAATAAAAACCATCAAGATTGACTTTTATTTTTTTTTGTAAAGAAAAAGAAAAAAAAAGGAACTTATAAACTGATATTTTTTTTAAAAAAGGAAATAAAACCTATAAACTATTATGATAGAATTTGATAGGTTATTTTTTTTTATTAATACACACATATATGTATGAAATTAATGCATTTTGGTCAGGAAATTAATGGTGAAAATATAATATTGTTACTAACAATTAAAATATATGATATAGACATTAGTGTGTGTCTGCAATTCAATATGTACACATGTACATTAAATATATTATTGAAATATGATAGAAAATGAATGTTATTTATATGTTATTCATCAATTCTACTACACTTGGTGTGCATATATATATATATCAAATGCATGTCAAATAAACATGTAAATTTTAAACATTTTTTTTTTATTAATGGCATTTTATCTCATTAAAAAGTGACAGTTAAAAAATGTTTATTTTATGACAAATCAAATATGTTCAAAAATTATGTGACACACATGTATGTGTGGGTATATATGTCAATTATTCTGCAAATACCAATGATTGTCAAATAGACACATATATAAATTTTAATCATTTATTTTATTATTAAATGTCAATTCAAACATGTTCATTTTATATCAAGCTGCATGCCTGTATGCTGAATGGGTTTTAGGTAAACCTAGTGGAACTTATGTGTAAACCACTATATAGTAACTTAAATTTTTTATATTAATAATGTAAATCATAATGTAATAACTTGAATATTATAAATTACAATATGATAATTTTTTATTAGTGTATGTTAATCAAAATCAGAAGGCTTGATAATTTTTTATTAGTGTATGTTAATCAAAATCAGAAGGCTTAATTGATATGCATAGCCTTATTCTAGACTTTAATATAATTTTTTTAATTTTCACTGTAAATAAACTTGTGTTCACTTACAAAAATTATTGTAGTGGTTCTAAATATTTTTAGAATATCTGTTTCCATTATCCCTTGGTCACATGCAGTAATAGAGCTTCTGCTATCTGATCTAGATTAGTGTATAATTGCTGTTATATAAATAGGGATGTTTATTTAGCACTTAAGAGGAATTTCAGTTTGACATTGACCTGGTTTTGGTGCAAGGATTATATTCTTCAAAGTTCCTACACTATATTTTATTTAATTTAGTCATTATTAGAATTTAATTTTGTAATTGGTTAGTACATTAATGGTACTAAGTGGCTAGAGCATTGATGATGATCAACATGTTTTAATGTCCCAGCATTATTGTTTTGATTCTTATGATTTTAGATTATTATGTATTCTGATAGATGGGCACTAAGTTAGTACATCCAAGTTATGTTTTATTAAATAACTGCCCAAGCTGGCAAAGGCTCAATAGTTACCCTGGTCTACAGGAAACCCATTTCCAATCCAGTCACCAGATTGACTGTTGATTTATTGTATAAAGGTATAGTGTTGATCATTCATAATGATGGATGATTATTTTTACTTTGAGTGAGTACTTTTACTTAGTTTATATTTTTTTATGATGATTAATTAATTATACTTTAGTTGTTCTGAGGAGTAACTGGGCAGATTTCTCATTATCTCATGCTCTCACTTTGTAATATATAACATTACTTATATATTTTGGATGTTAAATATTACTTTAATATTTTTTTAATAATATCTCAGTTTATAATTACTAATATTAAATTTTAAAAATATTTGAAATATTCTTTCACCACCCTGATCCCCATCCTGTTACAATATAAATTTTTAAATATTTTTATAATATTCTTTAGATTATGAATTAAATGTAAATATGGACTTAGAATTCAAATGCATATGATACTTTCACACAAATTATTATTGAATGCTATTGAATTGGCATTCAGAATTATCTACACAAATTACATGAAGCCACATTCATTACTCTGAAGATATTAATTATTCTATTCTCCTTCTACCACAAATATTTTCTGGCCCTATATATATTTTTAATGAATTAAGATCATTTTGTAATAAGACTAAGATATGACTATTTCAATATGGTCATTTGTGCTATATGATATATTTATTTGGTATTTATTGTTCATAATATTCTTAAAATCTTAGTTAGCAATTCATTTCAAAAGTTTCAAAACTTTGTCTATTTTTTCTTTAGTATCTTAATTTCAGATTTATAGATAGTCACTGAACTACTTCAACTTGAACAATTCAAATCTTTTATTATAACTCTATAATGAAATTACCCCCAAAAATTAAAAACTGTCAAAACAAATGCACTATTTTTGCCTCTATCTCTTTATGATCAATTTTTACATCAGCAGTTATACCTGATTTTTTCATATATAGCAGTTATTTCATATTATCAGATTTCTACCCTATAGTGCTTTCTTAAAAAGTCTTGAGGTCTTTTCTAATACTAGATATGTGTAGTGCCATTTTTTTTTTTAAAATGAGGATTCTTCAACTAATCCTGAATTCATATTTATCTTTGTTTACTTTGCCTTCTTTCATTATATTTTTATGATAGTGGGTGAAAGCTAAAGAAAAAAAAATGCAACATTTGATTTAACGCATCTCTTAGTTTTAATGTAGGGTTTCTTCATAAAAATAAGGAAATGTTCTGGTATAACATTTTCCTGAGAATGTTCAAAAATTTAGCATAATAATCTGAATTAAATATTTTGTTGTATTGAGTAAATTAATTTAAGATCTTAATACATTTTCTAATAATCTTTTAGATTTAACCATTTTCTCTTACTGGAAGACTCCAATCTGCTTTGAATGATTTTTAGTTTAATCTCATTGCAGATGATAAAATGATAGTTTTTACATTAAGTCTTCTTTTTTTGATATAAATTGATTTTTTTGAACCTGTATGCCATTGAGTAATTTCCATTTAAATTATCATATTTAATAAGAATGTTTAGTAATCTTTCATCAATATTTTTTACTCAGATATTACTATTGAAACTTCCTTTTGAACTTATACATCTCTCTAAAAGATTGCTCTCATATTAAATATATATTTAAATTTTCAATGTTATTGTAAATATTGTTATAATATTTCCTTTTTTTTTTTTCTGAAAGTTTTTTAATTTTTTTTTAATTTAGCTTTTCATCCTTTTTTTACAATTACCACTGTACATCCTGACATATATTTTAATATTCCTTTTTCTTTCATCAATAGTTCATACAGTTAACTGATGTTACATTATTCTGTTATTATTCCTAATAGCAAAATGTATGTTTTTAAAAGTTATATCCAATCTCATAGCTACTTTTTAGCATTACTCAAAGATAACACATTATCAATTTTTCAGTGTTAGGAGTTAAGAATATAATTAATTTGATGTCTATGAAATCCATCTAATATTGGTTATATGCAATCAGAACGTTGGCTGTTAAAAATAATGTTTATTGGTGTTTTTTTTTTACTATTTTGAGCTTGGATTTTCCAATTATCTGTCTAAAAAAAATTTTAATAAAACTTCTAAATTTTTTCATTTTTTAAATTGTTAAATGAATTTTTTCAAAATTGAATATCAATCAATCCATTGCAGGATTATATACAATGATAGTTCATGCAAATCCTTTCTGACAATAAAAACCATATCATTCATCTTTGTTATTCATGGGTTGAAAATTAACAGTAGATTCTCCTGATTTAAACATTTCCCATTAAACTTTACTTCAATGAAATATGGTTCTTTTTCATCAGAATGTTGAATACCTTTATATTCATGGAACCTGAACCATCTAGCTTTATGCTTTATCTTACTATTCAATATTTTTAGTCCAATATGAATATTTTCTTTCTCCAGCTTGGATTTATATTCTACTTTTGACATGCTTGTGATCAATTGTGACTGACATTTTCCTTTAATTTCTGCTGCTAAATGTAGCGCTTAGTAATAAGTCCTTAAGAATCTTAATCAAGACCAATAGGAAAAAACAAAACAAAATTGATCCCTCTTATGAAGAATATTGAGAGGAATTGAAAAAATTATATCTAGTTATAGTATCTTAATCATGTTAAATCTGTATTCACTAGTTATGAGTATATGAGGATTCCATTCTACTGGTTAAAATTAAATAATACAACTATATTATTTTTTGTTGTTAGTATATCAACATTTCTATGATCATCTCAGATTCCTTTTTTAACTTTTATTCTCTAGATCATAGCATATAGATTTTAAATATAAATTTCTTGAAAATATAATTTTCTCTTATTAATTTGCAGATACCAATTATCATCTTCTCTTCTCAGGATGTTATACATAAAAGGAGTAAACATATCTTTTGTTATTATATAAGGTCGTAAATATAGTGTTATTATTACCAATATTTCAATTATTTTGTCAAATTACTATATTTATAAGGAAGAATAAGAAACATAAAGTCCCTTATCAAATGATGTTTGATTACTCAAAGAATAGCGTTTAAGATCTTTATTTTAATTATTATTTTCAACATTTTGGTTACGGTGTTAAAGAGTTCTTTATATTGCTATGAGTTATATAAACGATTACTTTTTTTAAAAAAAAAGACTGGTTTGTTGCTGGTAATTCTACGACTTTCCAGCACTTGAAATGCAGGGCAAAGCTATGATCCGGAGACTTTCAGTTTTCCGGTCTTCCACTTGGTCACTACACCAAATCCTGCAGAGATTATTTAGGTTATATTATGTTTCGTTTATTTTTTTTCGGTAGAATCTAGAATAGATTTTTGTTTTCAAATACATATATATAGTGTATGTATTTGAGAGAGGGAGAAGTTTATTTTTTTCCCCATTATATAAATTTATTCATGTATTACTTTTTATTTATACGGATTATTTAAGTTTTGTTTTTGTGGGGAAAAATGCTTTTACAATTTCTAAAAAAAAGACTTAATATACTGTTTTACAGGATGTAACATGCAAAAAACTAGATTTTTTTTGTTTATTTCTACTGAAGAAATTGTGAACATTGAAATAAATTGCAATTTGTAAAGCTGCATAACGGGAGATCAGTTGCATGTAAAACTCAACTTAAAATTGATTCTTTAATTAACATCTAAGAAATAGGTTTCTTTAAATTGTATTTTAGAAGCTGAACCTTGCATTGAAACTAATTGGATTGAAATGCAATTTATTTTACTATATTCTTACTAGTGTGAATTTAAAAATAATTGCCAATTATTGGAGTATTATTTCATAGTATTTTCCTCAATCACACGTCTGACCTTATCAAATAAATGAATATTGGGAATGCAAAATAGTTTTTACTCTTTTTTTTTTCAAATCTGTAGAATAGTGAAAAAAAAATGTTAATTCTCTTCAGGCGTACCTGTAATAATTATTCTTTTTATTACCATATTTTTAAATTAAAATGTGTGTGAATATATATAACTCACTTTCCATCATGGAATCTGTACCAAATGATCAAAGATGTATAACTGATTTGCTATGAAAGATCTAATTCTATAGAATACAATGCCATTTGCTCTATTGTTTATTCAATGAAACTGAACTTTGATTGTATAGATGAATTGTATTCATTTTTTCTCTGGATATAATGTTGTATTGTTTCAATTTTTATGTTTACACTTTTTGTTTCTGTTATAAAAACAATGTAATTTTTTTCATGTTTTATATAGTTTTTATTCAAAACTATGTTTTGATCTCTTACATGCAAATTATTTTCAGGCATACTAATCATACAATCTTGTTTAAAAATTTTTTTGCTATTAATTTTTTAAACAACGATATATACATTTAATATCCTTGAAAGTGGCTTGTATATAAGAGATCAACAAAGATCAGGCACTTGCCCCACCAAACATCGTTAATTTTACATGGAGTCTGATTATTGTTCCAATACCATTATAATATTTTTTTTCCATTTACTATTATTAATTTTTTTTTTTTAATTTTGTCAATGCTATGTATGTAAATAATGTATTATTTGTAATCTATAAACATCGTACTCGTCTACCCCATGTTGTTAAATGAATTCAAATCAAATTTTCCATAAATGTAAATAAATGTTTTTTTAGCACAATAAAACTTTGTTTTAAAAGTAAAAAAAAAATTAGGAATATAGAAAAAACAAAAAACATTAAAATACTACTGACTGCTGAAATAGAAGCAAACCAATATTTGGCAGCAAATGTGAAACAAATAGAAGGGCATTAAAAAATAATGAAAAATATATATGTAGAAGAATCACAACCTGAGTTTTAAATCAGAGCTAGATAAGATTTACATGACATTTTGTTCAAGTTCAAAAAGGCTTACTAACCATTCAATACTAGGCACTAAATGGATAAAAAACTGATCAAATTTTTAAGACTATAATTGATAAGCCAGGTGGGTAATATCATCTCTTTTAATGTTTGCCTCTGTAGTGTTATTGGAAAGTTTTCCCCCCATGCAGTGGACTGTTTAAAGTTCATTTCATCTTATATATACATCCTTTTACAAATCAGTGCTAAATTCTTGAAAAAGAAATTACTGTATTATTTTACACATAAAAATCCAAACACACTTATAAAATGCAAACTATCTTTAATGCTCATTAATTTTTAATCCTAAATGAAAAAGAAACGAAAATTTTGATGTATTTAGATTTATTATAAATTTCACACTACTATTAATATGTGAAATTTTGTATTATAACTATTTTTTTTTAAACATGCATTTATCCATTTAAATTTATTATGAATTACTAAATATAGATCTCTAAAAGTGTTATGTTTTTGAAATAGAGCCACCAGACAATTTTTACTAGTTTTACATATTCAGTTATATAAGTTTAATATATATATATAATACATATTTTGCGGGTTCATCCGTGTTAAAAACTTTTAATATTAATATACTGACGTTTCGACTTGGTCACACAAGTCATCTTGTGGATGACTTCTGTGACCAAATCGAAACTTCAGTATATTAATATTAAAAGTTTTTAACATGGATGAACCCGCAGTGTGGATGACTTGTGTGACCAAGTCGAAACATCAGTATATTAATAATAAAAGTTTTTAACACCGATGAACCCGCAAAATATGTATTTTATATATTTAACCCGTGCAAATCTTCGTTTTAACACACACACACATATATATATATATATTCTTTCAGCTAAATTCAGGCTAAAATTGCACAACTTTTTATTTCTAGATTCATCGTTATTTATAGCTATTATCAAATCCTACAGATCAAAATTTTTCCAAGTTTAATTAACTTCTTCTAAAACATAGCTTTTTTTCATCATATCATCCCAAGTAGCTTCTATTTTATGTCAAACATATTCAATTGTAAGAAATAAAAAGCAGCTATATGTTGTTGTCATTTTTTTAGGTGATATGTCTAGCATACTCCATTCATAATTTTTTTTTTTATGATGCTAGTGGTGATTTTTTGTTCTCATGACTACTATATATTTCACTTTCAACTTCTTTTTGTTAATCCAAACACATATCTGTCCATAGTGTATAAATTTGTAATCAGGAATTTTTATATTGTTTTTCTATTAAATACCCACAGTCTTAGATTATAAATAAGCACTGTTAAAAACAATTTATTAAAAACTGCCTTTTTCAAGAAAACATATATATTTCCTTTTAATATAAAATGTTTATTGTGTTATGCATTCTATATATCTTTTGCAATAGTATTTATTAGTTATTAGTAAAATAATTGTCTTAATAAATAAATATTGGCAATTAGTTAAATGACATAGTTATTTTCTTCCTGGCACCAGATTAACATCTTGAGTTTCAATCTAGTCTATAATAGGGTGAAGATAACTGCTCTTAGAAGCATATAAGTAAATTGAGAAGTTATATAATGTTTTTCCAGATTATTAATGTTTTATTTTAATTTGAAAAGTATTTTAAATGTAATTTTTAAAATGTTTTTTTTTTTAATTATTTATTTAATGTTTCTCTGACTACTAGTGTTATGTTGTAGTTGCTTTTTTTTTTTTTAAATAAAAAAATATTTTTACACTTAACAAAATAAAAATTATATATTAAAAAACATCGGAATTAACACTACATTTCATATTTTAAAAATTAAATCATGTACATCAAATTAAGACGCAACAATGACTTTAAGGACCATGATTTTATATTGTAACCAATCCAGCTAGGCTAGGCAACTTCATCATGCTCTTTATGACACAACATTATTTTACTTATATGCTAGATCTATTTTTATGACATCACAATATATTATAGATATGTTATACATTCATATCTATTTTTTAATATTCTAAATATTTGACAGACATTTATCGGTTATAGGCAGTGCATGTTGATTAATTTATTTGCATAATAATATTGTATTAAATAAAATAACTTGTATCATTTTATAGGAAATATGGAATTTCCTATATTGATTGATGAAAAGTTGGTTTCAATCTGAAATAATGATTTTAGGAAGCGCATTAGTATTTTCTTTATTGTTTAAATTTGACATATAAATTATAGAATTTAATTTCTTATTCAAATGCTACATGTTTGTTATTGTGTAATTAAACTATTACAAAGCTTTCTAATTACAAATATTATGACCACGCCTTATTTGCCATTTAGTATTAATATTAAAATTATATGTTAGGATAGATTAAAATGAAATTAAAATTTAATCTTATCATTTAAGTATTAAATAAACATGTTATTTATACAATTTTTGCAATAAATGTTTGTTGAATGACATTGCATCTTATAATGTAAGGACACAAAAAATAAATCAAGTAAAATGCTTTGCATCATTTACTTCAATGATAGAGGGATAGACTCAGGAGTTAAAGATTTCTGAATCAATTCTCACTTGAGTAAAGGAAAGAAAGAGTATGGTTTAGTCAAGTGAATGTAATGATTGTGCTTACCTTATCATTTCATTTTTCAAATTTTACATGATTTTTTTTGTTAAGATGCACAGAATTGCTTAGTTAGCTGGTTAAGAGATTATTCTAATCCAGTGATGTCCAATGTGATGTACATGCTCCATAGGGGGAGGGGATTTGATTTTTAAGAGGGACAATTCAACAATGGGTTATTAACAGGGATTTTTAAATTTGAAATCCTGCTAATTGTTCTTATATCTTATTATTCATAAATAAAGCCTAAGAATGTTTTTTAAATTTCCCTCTTTTTAGGTCATTGTTTTTGTAGTGTCTTATATGTTTAGATAATATTTACTCATTACTTCTTCAATATTACTTGGAGCAAGTTAAGTGGCTTGAATCTACATCGTACTTCAATTGCACTTTTATCAATGGTCTTTTAGGTTTCCTCCATGTGAATAGGAGTTCACTTTTTGAATAATAAGAATTATGTGACATGGGGGGGAGGGCATTAGGATTTTAGAGATGCTTCAGTAGGACATGGCCAAAAAAGATTGGGAACCACTGTTCTAACCTAAAATCATGATTCTAAAAGCTTATGTATTGGTTTTCTGAAATTTGATATTTGTTTGAATTATTACTTTCACTTTTTTAAAACATTGTGAAACATTCTGATTGGGTATATATATTTATAATTAAAGGATTGAAGAAATAATATTCTATATGTTTAGCAAGACTCAAGAATAAAATGGACCATTTATTCTTAAAGCTTTTGATGTTAATAAACTTACTCTTATTAACATTGGTGGAAACTAATATACCAGCCAGATGAAAATATGGAATTAATAATTATTAAACTAATAACCATTTAGAGAAGGATGTAGATAGAATCTACCTTTTAATAACCCTTTTTTTAAATAATCAAGAAGTCAGATTGATTTGCTGCCCTTAATTACATAAACATTAATATATGTTAATTTCATGTTTATATATTTGTTGGATAAGAACAATAATAAAATTTGAGTATATAGATTTAATTATTGTTTTATTTACCAATAATTTTATGATCCAATTTTTAAAAAAAAGTAAAAAAATCTCTGTATTAATATTTACAATAGAATTGTTGTGCTCCAGCAACAGTGTGCCATTATGCGGTAGTATATCATAACTTTTTGCTGGAATATATATATAAGACACAGTAATATACAGCAGAATAGGACTTTCTTTCCCTAATAGATGATATAAATAAAGATTACATTGTCATTCTAATAAAAAAGACAAGTGAAACTTGCATTTACAGTTTTGTATTAATAATTGAATCATCAGAAATGATAAATTAATCTAGGAATATAATTTAATATTGAAGTGCTAAAATTTTAAAAGTTATATTTTATTTAGACACCCACAATTCCTCATTTATCACTATAAATATTTATGTAATTTTGGAAACCTTTATTGAATTTAGTACTATATTATATTTTTTAATGAAATATTTGATTTGTAATTATTGCAGAATTTAAAAAAGCATCATACATATTGTAATTTTTATGCAGGAAGCATTTGGTGCATAACATAATTTGAAAAACTATGATATATTTTTTCTTTGATTAAATTAAATTATCATTATGATATATTGTTATTTATATATGGAAAAAAAAATTGATTTTTATAAAATTGTCTTTGTGAGAAAGGTATTGTAAATCTCTTTTATAAAATTTTTAAAACATATAGAAATAAGGGTGGTGTATTGAAAGTTGATATAAATATGAGAAATGAGTAGTTAATAATATAGGTGGATAAATAAATAAAGATTATAAAGCTCTTTTTTTTTTACTTGAAAACAGTAGTCATCATGATTAATCTTCAATAATATTTTTTAAAAAGCTAGAATTTTTATCATCAGATACATTCTTCTGCTGAATATTTATTCTGTTTTTATTTTTCTATACATTACTGTTTGCAGAAAACGTAAATATAAGATCTAGGATCAACCTTGTTTCGGTTTATCAACAATATTTGCTTTCTTCTGTTATTTTATATATCCTCATTTTTTATTCTGATATTAATTTTTTTCTTCACCCTTTATTAGCATAACATTTCTCAAGACATTTACTTTTTCCGCCTTTCTCAGATGAGTTTCTACCATATTCCTAGAAGTTTTTGAATTGCTTTCTTGCTTTTATAGAATTTATATATATAATAAGTACAAATCATTTTTCATCATATGCTTTTTTTTTTGCTTATAGTCTTCTAAAGACCACTTCGTTATTATTTTCAATCTTATGTAATTATGATTACATAATATAGATAAAATAAGAAAATATGTATTATTATAATAATTATCCAAACAGTTAATTATTAGACAAATTAATGTAGTTAGAGAGAATAAACACAAATGAAGATATTGATATATAAATGACTAGAAATAAAAACTGAAATTTAAACAGATGGATAACAAACAGAATTAAAAGGTAGATAAATAAATAAACAGGTAGTCTTATATTTTGGGGATTAATTTTTTAAAAAGAAATCCCTCCTAGCTAGCTTTAAATTATAGTTATTTGTTTTCATTTTTCCTTTTCCTTTCATATAATTAATTTTTCACAGGTCTCTTTTTTTATTTTTTAAAAAAAGATAAAAAAGAAAAAAGAAAAGAAAGAGTATAATTTATATTAAAGTAGTGAAGGTTAATTTTATTTTGTTAATGATTTGTGACACTTCTCATATGAAAAGATCAAATTATAATCCTGGTAATGAAAAAAATCTTTATCTTAAAAAGTCTACTGTGTTATTAAAGGATTATCAAAAGCGACTGTGGGAGAGAGTGGATTATATATGGCCATCTTAGCTCACTTTTCTACTGTTTTATCCTGCAGATATTTAAACACAAAATTACAATTGCAATCATTTTATTCAAACTGCCTCATGGTTAAAGATTTATCTTATAAAACAAACTACAAGTTTCAATTACAGTAAAAGTTGTGTTCTTATTTTTAAACTGAATAATTGAACAGCTAATGTATATGTATGAATACATTACGGCTTATTACAGCTTACTATTGGGTGCATATCTGTGGTTTTTGAATCCTTGTGTGGGATAGTTTTATCTTACTATAGTATCCATTCCAAAATTGTCCAATCTTTGAAGGACAACCTTTGTTCCTGGAGTTGAAAATTCAATCTAATGAAAAAGGAAATCTAATGATTGATAGCTACCGTAGCTTTATCGCTTGTTTGTGTGTGTATATATCATTGAGCTTGAAATAGGAGACATTCTATTTTTTACTGTAAGATTTGATATTACTTGCCTATACTTTGTATGTGTGTGTATATATATAATCTCATATGATACATCTATGTTAGCTACGGTAATTATTAGGCTTTGATAATTATAAGCATGAGTTTGCATTCGATATCAGGGGGTAAGATGAATTTAGATTGCGTTGTACCTATTTGTCCAAAATCATAACTAAAAGAGTACGGAGAATATTAAATTATATATATTGAAAGGTTTTATATATATACATGTAAATATTCTCATTACATAAGTAGCTAATGAGAAAAGGAAAAAAAATATAAATAGCTCAACTTCTTAGAATTGTTATATAATAAATGTAAGAGCAGCTTAAAATTAAAGGGAATCCACGAACTTAGAATCCAATGGAATATATTTCTACCAGTGTTGATAACATACATAATATGTTATTTTAATAGTTTGTGTATTAGATTAAACTGAGATTTTTACTTTCCAATTAATAATAAGCAGATACTCACTCATTAGCCAATATTAGATGGATAATGAGTCTTGTTTTGGTAATCTGAAAGAAATTCCAAGATTCATCTGTATCAGTTTGAATCCTAAGTTACTTATAGGAAGGTAAATCTGATAACTACTATAATATGAGGCACTTTAAGAATATTGTAATTAAGATATACTGGGTGTATTTAGACAATCAGCTATTATGACCAAGCAGTAACACTTTATTCATGGTGGTCATTTGATATTACTTGCCATTTTGTTAACATAATACATTTTATTAAAAAGATGTCATTTCAATATTTAGAGCAGCATCGAAAACTTTAATATTTTTTTTGTCACTAAGATGTACAACTTTATATATATATAATTTAATTCAATGATAATGAAATGAATTTTTGAGAAGAAATAATCATCTTGATTGAAAGAGATTAGCTGTTGTTTAAAAAGGGAGAGGTTTTTTTGGTTTGAAGTGACAATAGTATGGAAAAGTAAAGTATTTAGAAAGTTTTAAAATGTATATCATCTGAAATAAATAAAAGAGACATCATTGATGAAGCTGGCAGAAGAACATGATAGAGCTATGAGGAATAAAAACATGAGATCAGAGAATTATATGAATAGAAAAGATTAATGTGTAAGTGTAGGAAAGTAAAACTTTTGTAAAAATTCTAAAAGAGATGAAATAAATATAGTGTAATAAACAGTTGAAATTTTTAATACAATTAATAAAAAAATATTTAATTTTAATATTGAAATAATATTTTTGTTTATAATTAATAATAATAATAATTATTATTTTTGAAATATTAACAATATAATTTTGCTTTCATATATACTCTAACATTTAAACTATGGTGATTTTAGTCTTTTTTAAAAATTATTTTCTTTTCATAGACATGGTATGATTTCAAATCATAGGTAAGAAAAGTTTATTTATTTAGATTATTCCATGATTATATTAATTGGGTGTCATCAATTAGCCCCCACACTCCACTTGATGTCACTGTTTCCATGCAAAAGCACAGAAATATACTGCTCACATGACCTATAAAACAGTTCTGTTCATATCAGCTGCTAAGCAGCTTTTGTGCTTCACGGTACTATCTTATACTCCACAGATTGCTATAATATGATGTGAGGGTGTGTAGAATTCAAATTGTCCTAAGTCTTTGCATGCACATTCAAAGTACTTATTTTTCAGATGACCTGATGTAGTTTTAAATAGTATTAATTGTAAGACAAAAGACACACTTCTGTACACATATTTTTAAGGTTAAACAAATTTCAAAAGTGTATGTTCCACCATTATACAGAAATCATGTGTAAAACGTATTTTGCACAGGGACAGTTACAAATCTTTTAACGCATATGCTTGGCTTGATCAGAGTGGAATTTTAAAATCGAATTGTGTTTTGTAAATTGTTTTAAAATAGTGTTGAAAAAATTTTTTTTTTGATCAGACAGTAATTGAAAAAAGGAAATATTAGATTTTATTAAATAAATTTGTTTTTCAAAATGTTGTTTATGTTGTGACAGACAATCCTTCGGATCAGCAAAACCATTGGATCCCCCTCCCTGCGAATTCCAGTGCTACATGCTGACATAGATAATGTTTTTAAAATTGTCACGCATGTGACAGATGATGCTTCGGATCAGAAAAACCATCAGATCCTCCTCCCTGCAAATTCTGGTGCTATGCACTGACATATATAGTGTTGTATCAGAGTAGTGTAAAAAAAAGTCAATTGTAAATCAGCCTGGTAATGTTATTTCTATTGGTTTTTGACTAGCAATAGTGCCATCAAGTGGTGTTCTGGGGCTAATTGACAATGACCCATTAATTTATTTAGAATTTTATTTAAGCTTCCATGAAGCCATTTAATCAGAAAGTTTTTTTATGCATGTATATATGTGATGTTATTGTAAAGTTGCAGCATTTTCTCAAAACTGTATTTATATAATATGGTTTTGCAATTGTGGAAAATTTTATATATTAATACTTGGCAGAGAAAAGTCTTAAACCATGAAACTTGTTTACTTCAGAGTCAAAAGTAACAAAATAAATAAATAATTAAAGCAAAATTTAGGGGAAAAAATTTTAAATAATTTTTTTTTGAACTACAGTTTTTATTTTAGAATGTGTATTGGTTTTTTTCTTATTGCATTTGTTCCATGGATTTTTATTTAAATGCTTGTATCTCATCAGTGTTAATAATTGTTCTATTGCCAAAACCCATTTGTTCTTTACTTTTTTTCTTCTAACTTTTTTTAAAATAGTTCTTTTAGTCATGAATAGCAATTTTACTAGAACAAAACTAAAATTAATCTGATTAAAGATGATCCAAATTTTTTTAAACATCTTAAATGAAAAATTTTTTTTTCATCACCTTTACAAAATATTTTCTCCTCGTTGTTAAAAGAAATTTTACTGTAACTAAGCACAAATGAATCTGATCAAAATACAACTGGATAAAAAAACAACAAACAGATAAAAATATAAATATAAGTTTAAAAGAAAAATATGAACAATGTAGCTTAAAATCTTTTTCATTGTGAATTGAATTTTACTTTAACTTTATATAATGAAATCAATAGTTGTATACAAAACAAATTTTCTTTGTTTAAATGTTTGTTCAATTTTTATTAAAAGTTAAATTTCCCATAGTCATAGTTTTTAAAAAAGATGTATTTTTGTTAGTTTTTAGAATATATTCCTCTCTTTAAAGCTGTTTTTTGTTCTATTATAGCATTAGTTTAGGAGACTATATATATATATGAGTTATTAAAGAAAGTATGAGATCTTTGAACATAATTATATGAAAACAATAAATAAATAATCATATAATTAATTACTTAGGAACCTATATAAATACACACACATCCAAAATTTCTTAATCCAGAAAATTTCAACTCTTGTGTCCATAATTCTCACCACTGAACTAATCTAATTGTGAGATTATTTACATATATAATATAATTATATATTTGGAAGATAATTATAACAAAAGAAAATAATTTCACATTTGAAATAAGTAATGGAATAAGACCTAAAAAATGAGTTTCTTAATCCTTCAAATCTTCAATAAATAATTACATATATAATATAATTCTATATTTAGAAGATAATTATAACAAGAAAAGAGTTTCATATTTGAAATAGTTAATGGAATTCCCCCAAAATGAGTTTTTTAATCAATAATTTTTTTTAATTCTTGAGAGCATAATTGTCACAAATGAACTAAACTACTTATGTCTAATTATGTGATCTTATTTACATATATAGTATAATTATATATTTGGAAGATAATTATAACAACAAAAAAGAGTTTCACGTTTGAAATAATTAATAGCAAGAAGAAAATGATCTTTGGTTATATTCAATGACTATTTATATATATTAACAAAAAACTGCTTTAAAATAATAATTAGTCATATTGTTTTAAGTAGTGTTATTTAAATAGCTATCATTTAACCATTTTAATGTAGATTTTTATTTTCAATTTTTGTTTAAAAAATGTTTTTTCTCCTCAACATATATATGTGTTTTATATAAAAATAAAATTATTGTAGTATAATTTTTATATATATATCTTGAAACATAATACATAATATTTTTTAAAAATAAATATTATTGCAATTTTAATGCTAAAAGACAAAAACTTATGTCTGACTAAAAATATATATTTTCCCTCAAATTAATAAATATAAATATTACTTATTTTAAATATTTTATATATTAAAATAAAAATAATTATTTATCTTTTT
Source organism: Epiperipatus broadwayi (assembly GCA_028023455.1). Classification (NCBI taxonomy): domain Eukaryota; kingdom Metazoa; phylum Onychophora; class Udeonychophora; order Euonychophora; family Peripatidae; genus Epiperipatus; species Epiperipatus broadwayi. Next base: position 2,187,023 of record JAQFVV010012562.1, on the reverse strand, counting down.
AATTTCTTTGATCCATTAATACTATTTGTTGAAATTGCTTTCTTTTCACACATATTAAAATTTGCTACCACACAACACATTTTTTGGAGGATTACAAGAGTTTCCATCTATTGAATAAAATTGTAACTAAAATGTAATAAGTTTTATGTGAGTAAATTTATGAGCTACAGCAATTAGATACAAAGATGAGCACTTCATATGGAGCATATAGTGAAGCAATAGAAGAATAGCAGTGCTATTATGATTCATATCTTAATACCCAAAGGATTGATTGAGTAAGGACAATTATTAATGCATGGTTAGTGTTTATAAGCTTAAATGTATGTGCATATACATGTAAAAGTTGTTTATACTTTTTTACAAAAAATATTTGAAAGCAAGTACACTTATAAATTTATGTTTAATCAAATACAGAGTGAATAAAGATGTCTGTTTGTAATATACAATTTTTTTTTTACTAAAAGTTCAAACATCTCTATAAGTAACTTATTTTAGGTCATTTATTTATGTAATAGTCAGATCTATAAAATTAATGTCATTGTGGAATAGATATGTACAATTCAAATTGAAATAGTATCGATTTCTTGTATGTTCAGAAACTTTGTTTTTATATTTTGTCATTATTGCACAAGCTATTATTTCTCCACAATATTCTTTTCTTTTAGTTCAAATAATGACTTATATTAAACTTACTGATTATTTATATATTTATCTTTTTTCAATTTCTTTCTTATTAACAATTTGTCTTTTCTTTCTTCAATTAATATATCTTCCTGTTATCCTGAATTTACTAACCAAATTAGTTTTTTTTATTTCACTACTTCTAACTTATTTTACTTCTATTTTTTATATCATTCTTCCATTTTTTATATCATTCTTCTAATAATGCTTATCTAGTTGTTTTGATTCATATCCCACTTTATTATTAAACTTTTCATATTTTTATGTATACCATTATTTATATTTATCTACCCCCCCCCCCCACAATATTTTCTTAATCAATTTTTTATTTTAACTTTTTCATAATCTATTTTCAAAAATTTTATCACTTTTATAATTTATTTTCAATATCGCAACATCTTTCAAATTTTTATTAAATAATTATCACTTTTGATTTGACTAAGATAGCTTTTGCCAATTTTATTTATTTTTTATCTATCTCATGGGAAAATAATTTTCTAATATCTTTCATCAATTTTTCATTTTATTCTTGATTCAATTCTTTATATATTTTGAAAATATAAACTCCAACAATTTTATCACCATTAAATTTTGGCTTAAATTTAAGAACACAATGATATACCCAAGTACTCTTAATATTATCATTTAAACTTACTCTAAATCATGTATAATTCATTTGAATTTATTTTTGTTTTCTGGAGCTTTCCATGAGTAAATTCTCTTGTCACTTTAAAATGATAAATTCTCTACAAAAACTTATCAACTTATTTTTTTTTTTCATATTTATCTCTAACTCATAATCTTCAGATTTATTATTCATTTTCTGTGCCATTTCAATATTCCATTCTCTTTTTATAGTTAGATGACTATTTTTTTATATTCATTTTTAATTTCCTTTTTTTAATTTCTTCTTTCATAGTTTCCATATATTACCCATCATATTCACTAGTTAGAATTACTCCAACAATATTTAATAAGATTGCTACTTACAAAATTTATTTAACTTAAAATTATATGTTTTCCAAAATAATAACTGGTTGCATCTTATTCATTCTTTTTTTGCTTCAAATTGATCCATCTTTTACTTAAAACTTTTTTATTCCTATCTTCCAATCACAAATTTATCATATTTTCTCACTTTTTTCAACATTTCAAACCATTTAGTCATATCTTGCATCTCTATTATCAAATAGCTCGTCAAAAGTTTTATATGTATAATAATAACTTTTTCGGAAACAGTGTTTATATTGAATAGTCTTTCATTTAATAACGTGAATTGTCTACTTTTTAAAAGTAAGTAGGAAACCAACTCTAATCTAAAAGCTTCTTGGGATCACAAAGTTACAATCATAACAAATGCCACCATTTTTTAAAATTATAATTGACATTTTGTTATTGATTCCAATCAATCTTAAAAAAATACTGGATTAGCATTTATATTATTTAAATCTGTTTCAAAACTATATTTGCAAAATGGGTACTAGATGATAGTGAAAATATTTTTGGTATTCAAAAAATTTTAAATGGAAAAATGGCCACCACCACCTTTAGTATGATGGGTAATAATCATGGATGGAAAAGCTCAAGAAATTGTTCTATTGAATAATTCAACTATGATGTGAAATTTTAGAAAATTCAAGAGTTTATTAAACATAAGTGTGATATGGTTAATTGTCAAATTTTATTGGTTCCTTCAGTTGATCATTCTAATATTGTGCTCCAACTGTTTTTAGAACATGCTAAACAGGACTCTATACATAGATATGAATGAAGAAAAATGACTATTTTATTATTATTATTTTTACTATAAAAATTGTTTAACCATCAGGTTTAAGTTCACATATTAATTTAATATGTATGAATGTAACTTCCTTTGAATGCAATCAAAATGTTTTAATACAAAAAATATTATGTTATACTGTGATATTTCTCATATTAAAACTCCTAAAAATATTGATGACTTTCTATATTCATTTAAAACTTGTAATTTGACTTTTTAGTAATAAAGATTATCTTAAAAATTGTATTTATATATTGGATTTATCTAATATTAAGTATTGAATGTCTTTAGAAAAATTTAACTTTAATTAAATTTTTAAATTACATTTAACTAAACTTTATTTAAATTTTCAAATTACATTCAATTGTCAATAATAGCACACATAATAATAGTTAAATGTAATTTAAAAATTTAAATAAAGTTAAATTTTTCTAAAGACATTCAATATTTAATATTAGATAATGCAAATAGTCCAATACATAAATACAACTAAAATACCATTATCACATCTTAAAAAGTGTATATGGTATTATAAAGAGGAGCATCACATTTAAATATCATTTCTATTCTGGATGTTTAGCTAAATTGGGGGAATTATCTAGGTATTTGAAATCAAGAAAATATTATTTACCAAAATTGGACAAAAAATACCAAATATTTTATCTTTCAGTTTGAACTGTGGAAATTCATAATTTAATATATGAATTGTGATTAAGAAATTAACGTTGAATTTCGTATGATAACAATATTGGTAAACTCCATGATACTAAACCAAATTTTACAATTGATATTATTAATGCCAGGAATATTTCTGGAAACTATGAGTAAAGTTGATTTACAGGATGTAAGGTTGTGTTTTCCAAATGCTTTTAATGTGTTAGATAAAGCAAATAAAGATAATGATTTAGTGTTAGTAGAGACAAATGACAGTATAAATAGAAGTGCAGATGATACTGACTTTGAAAAAACAGAAATGACAGGCAGGATTAGAAGGATTATTAACAAGGTTTAATGATAGGGCGCATTTAAATATGATTTGTTGAGTTAATTTGAGACTAAAATGTTTGAGACAATAATAGTGATAATTTTTTAGATGTGTAAGATTTATTTAAAAGGGATTAGAAAGGAAAGATAAATATTATATATATATATATATATATATATATATATAGTACTGATCACTACACATACATTTCAACCCTTGAGTGTGCCACCAGATCTCTATATAGCCTGGAAAATTTATTTGGAACTCAGAATATATGTGAACAATGTGTGACTAAATTAATTTACTAATAAATGATTAGTAGATTTGCTCAGCTCAGAACAGAAGATTCTCAACTAATAAATATCTGATTGACAGATAATAGAGATCAAATGCTAGGCAAATTTAAATAAACATAGTACATTTATTAATTATCAAAATAAAACATGTAAAATAAATTGTTAAAATTATAAACACCTAAATTTGAAACTAATTAACTTCTTCTATGAATGGTTTTATATAAGTCACTAATATAATAAATTTATTCTTGTTTATGGCATCTAAAGTAAAGAGCTGCAAATATCACAACAATCGTGTGCCAAAATCTACTCTAATAATTCTATCTTTCCTAAAGTATTAGAATAATGATGAATTTCAAACTTATGCTACAAAAAATAATTAGAATGCAGGTCAAATTACCACAACGTCATTTGAACATAAAAGAAAAGATAAAACTGAAGAAATCTTGGAGATGCAACTTTAAAGTTTACCCCAAGGATAATAATTCTGGCCACACAGTTTGAAGTAAGTAATCTGAATAGATGCCTATTAGTGAAGAGCTTATTGGAGATGTTGCTGATAGTGACTCAGTATGTTCACTAATTGAATATGACAATATAGAACTGCCAGGCCATGTAAGATACACCAAAGCTTCAAGGATTTAACTGAGCCCATTCTAAAAAAATATATATACCACATAAATAATATCTAATGGTTAAAGCTCAACTATTTTATGATATTTTAACAAGTGAGAAAATTTTAAATCAGCTACACACAGATAGAAATGAGATTTTTTATGTATATAAAGAATAATGCATGTAAGCTCATAAATACTTCAAAAAAGTTATTTTTATGGTACACCAATAAATAAGACAAATAACAGTTTCAATAATTGGTAAGAATGATCATGACTAATTATTTGAACAGAAAATTATACCTATGAAAATCCTGACATTTAATTACAAAAGTTAATTATACAACTGAATATAAAAATGGTAACTTGAGAATGACATAAACAATATCAAACTATTCACAATTAATAAAAACAAAGATAATTCATACTAAAGAAATATAAATGAAAATATAATTAATAACTTATCCATATCTGAAAGTGAATCTAAAACATACAATATAATTCATTAAAATTAAATTTCATCAATATTCATGGATTAACTAATATAAATCTAGGAATAGTTAATTTATGTTAATAATTAAAAGTTTTAGGTGGAAAGTTTAATCATGCCTGTCTTATTGAGCAAATAAAATTCTTATATTACTGTACTAGTGCTGCAGATTTTTGGGTTAAGGTTTAAGATGATATGTACATATATTTTCCATATCATTCAGATAGTTTGCCATTTATTGAAAGTAATATTTGGATAGAAGCTTCAGTGTAGAGTTTGTTTGATCAGCAAAGAAAATCAGAAGGTCAGTCAGGTTACTAGTGTAGACCATGTTGGAAAAGATTTAGGTCTGAAGAAAGAAGTTCACTATTATGTAATACCTCAGCCACTCATTACTATCAGAATAACAGATAAGATGGTTGATCCATGCATTTGATCATGATGGTTTCTTTTAGCTAGCTGTGTTGCACTTAGTAGACATAAGGAATCATTGCTGATAGTTTCTGGAGATTAATTGATTAGCAACAAGTGATAAGATCTGGAAATGATCGATAGTGAAGAAATCTGGAACAGTTCACTCATTAAGAGGAAGTGAGTAATAATTTACATTAAATTTTGAAGCTTATAAATGACTTCAGCCTTTTTGTTGTTTTCTCAGAAATTTATAAAGCAGGCATTAATTTAAAAAAAAAAAACACCACTCGAGATAAGCCATCATTCCATCATTACTTAAATTTCTAATTAATTACCTTGTGGAATTTTTATTCGAACTATTTTTTAAAACAAATTTTTATTGTGCTAAAAATTTTTTTTCATCTACATTTATGGAAAATTTGGTTTGAATTCAGTTAGCAACATGGAATAGACTAGTACAATGTTTATGGATTACAAATAATACATTATTTACATACTTAGTATTGACATAAAAACAAAATTAATAATAGTAAATGAGAAAAATAAAAAAATAAATATTATAATGGTATTGGGAGGGTAAAAGCATCAATATGTTTGGTGAGGCAAGTGCCTGATCTCAGTTTTTAATTTTTTGAGATTTTATTGAAAAAGTGATTGTAATTTATTAGATGTAGGGGGTATACATAAGCAAAATAGTGATTCCAATTAAAGGGGAAAAACCTTCTTTTTATACTATCAATAAGAATAACATTAGAAGAAATATGAGATTTAGTAATTGACTCAATGATGTTTCTATATATGAGAAGAGCAGGACACTGGTGGTGTATTGTTTCTTCAGATTGATGACAAAGGGTACAAGCTGGATCAATGTTAATAAAGGACCTTTTCTGTGATAAGAAATGACCAATAGGTAGATCCTCCAAATTAATTTTAATAATGAAATCAAGATATTTTGACTCTAGGTACCAGAATTTAAAATTTTTATTTGTTTACTAGTGATGTTAAGAATAGATGGAGAAGAATGAGATTGGCTAGTCCTATGCACCATGTTCTAGGCCTCTCAAAAGACTATTTTCCTGGGAAATATCTGAATGTCAATGTCAATACTAGAAGCTATGTATTTAATTAAGGAATGAAAAAAATTAACTTTACAGTGTGGACATGTACTGGGAGAATTGACTAGAGTAAATTTCATAGTGTTTGGATAAACAGAAATGAATTTACAAATAGCATTAAATGAACTCCGAAATAAAAGGTGTGTATTGAGTGGAGGGAGAGAACATTATCTTTGGCATGCTTTTGTAATGTTTCAATACTAATTGCAACCACTGTTTTGTTCCAAAATAGTTTTTGAGCAAATTAAGTTGATCTTTTTGAAAGCATTGATATAGTTGACAATTGGCATATGGTAAGTTATCTTTGGAAAAATCAGAACATGTTAATGAGTGATACTTTTGCATAGAGTGAAAGGTACATTTTAGAAAGGATTTAGATATATTTTTAGCAGATGTAAGGATGGAGTCTGAAAGGATGTTCTCATAGCAGTCATAACTTCGTAAATAGGAAATTGTAAATAGGAAATCCAAGAAAGTTGTGAGGCAGTATAGTGAATGGAGAAGGAACACTCTTATCAGTGATGATACTCCATGTGGATGATTTATCAAGATTAAACTGAAGTCTATATTGAACCATATAATTTTCCAGAATATCAATAAGTGAAGGGAGGTACCTCTTGGAGGGAAGGAATACAGCAAGATCATTCATGAATGCATACCAGACAATTTTCTCTCTATCCATGAATGCATACCAGACAATTTTCTCTCTATTTACAAAAGCAATGGGTTTATATAAGTTATAAAAACAATCCACTTAACAGTGAACCTTATGGAATAGAGCTATGGAATTAGAATCCAAGTGTAATTTTTCCATTAAGAGTGATAAAAATTTCCCTATTCACTAGAAGGTTGGCTAAAATGTAGATAATTGGAATTGAAATATTATGCAATTTTAATAATTCAATAAGAACATCTATATGGGAAGAATCAAAAGCTGAAGCAATATTTAGTTATACTACTATGGGATCTGATTTTCTAGCAAATCTTACCTGATCAATGACAAGTTTAAAAAGGGTGATAGCATCAGGGGTGGAAGCACCCTTTTTAGGAAACTGAAAGTTTGAGATTGCATGCAGTATAATAGGCTCCATCTTATCCTTAATAATGGATTCAGTGATTTTGATAAGTATAGGTGACATAGAAATAGGACAAAGATTATTAAGAGGAAATGGGGAAGTATTTTGCTTGAGAAACAGAACTAAGAAAACTGGATACAACCCTTCAATATGATGAAAATGGTCGGAAAGAAAGTCTATCATGTTCATAATGATTGGTATTGTAAAGAAACTTATATGCATAAGAAGGTATTTAGGGATTGTATGAGGGCCAGGGTGAATGTTCTTGGGTAAAGATTTGCTGTTTCAGTATTATGTCAGACTTTTTGATACCATGACCCTGATCACCTTCACTGAAAGCAGAAACAAGTGGTTCTGGGCATCTGACATTTTTGCAACTTAGATTTAAAGTGGTATAAAATAACAGGTAACATATTAAGACCTGTCCTGAGATGGTTGTCTACTATAATTGGAGATGGGACTGACTTTTTATTTCTGTAAGATAAAGCTCAGTGGATGTAGCCTTTCAATCAATTATGAGGTTGAACCATAAAATTTTAGCCTTTTTTAATAGTAAGATATTCAGCCAAGATAGAATGAGTTTGTTTATATGGGTGTTTAAGAGAAATAATTGAAGGAATAGAAGCAGGGTCACAATAAGTGGCTTTCAATTTGAAATTAATAGCATCAAGACCTTAACTAAAGCTGTGGGTGATTTTTTTTGATAGTGTAGTATCTAATAACTGATTGGATATTGATAAATGAAAACCTAGCTACAGTAGGTGGTTGAGAAAGAATGTCTATTTTCTTAAAATAAATATACAAGTTGACTCTGGAGATGTAACTTTCAGTAATGCTCTTATTGTATTATTGTAGCTAAGAACAGATTGTGTGTGAAAATCAATATCTACTTGTACTAATAATGCTAGATGATCTGAAAAAACTACTGGTTCCAAAGAAAAACTATAAAATGCAGATCAGGTGAATAAAATTAAAGATCAATGAGAGTTAAATGTTTCAAAATATAGAATAAGTCATTACTGGAGAAGAATTTTTCACCACTCATCAGTTTACAATTAATAAAGAGTAGGTATTTATCCACAAACTCAGTATAAGGCATATTAAAGTTTCCAAACAGGAAAATAGGAAAGGGGTTGGATGAAAGCTTAAAATTAACATGGCATATTAATTGATGTATAAGAGTTGGTCTGTTATATAAATAAAGATAAATTATATTAATTGCAAAATCTGTATGGTAAAGGGTGATGATAATCATGTTTTGATCAAAATATAGAATGTTGAAGGATTCAAATGGTGCCCTGTTATGAATTAAAATGCCTATCCTTGCAGCTGGAGTATTTGAAATAGAAAATTGTAAAAACCCAAATTTTCCCAGATGTCTACTAAGATTGATACCCCTCACATTAATACCAGTAATGTTCAGATGCATTGACAATATAGTTTAAGAGTCAAAGGAATAAGCAATTAATTATACCTCCCAATAAAATCTTGGTGGAATGGGCACAAGCATCTAATGAGCATGTAGGAATAAAACATAAGAACAGGAACCTGAAATCAAAGCCAATAGTAACATAATAAACATAATATATGAGGAGAGATACATAAGTAAAACTTTTATAATAAGACATCTTAATAGATAACAACTAAGGCAGTAATAAATATATAATAAAGCAAAAACCATAATTTCATTCACTCATGGTATACACATTTTTGTCATCTTCAGCTACAGCCAGATCAGAAGAACTAATAGAGAGTTTCTGCATCTGTGTTGCATGCTTACTATTGTCAACTCCACTAAAGAATACCTTCTTTTTTGATGACCTGGATGTAATTGTTGCCAATTCTTGTCTAGTCCAATGAATATCTGTAGGCATGCCTGTTTTCACAGGATGCCCAGCTTCTGCCAATGTTTTCAATTTTTTTAAGTACCACTGAATGAGAGAATTCATGGAACTCAATTTTACTAGGTTTATTGGCTTTCAACACAGAAGTGACTTTAGTTTCATACAGTTTTTTATTTTATATATATAAAAAGATTGTTAAAGTGTTTATCACAGCATATGTTAATTTGGTTAATCAGTGATAAATTCTAAAAATTATATAAAAGAACTAATTTTGCCCACTATTTGTTTAACCATTGAACAATAGAAGATTTTAAATCATGATGGTTTTTTTTGAGAAACTTTATAAATACCCCATTCACACACACATTGGAATGTCAAGAGTTTTATCATATATGCTAATTTCTATGCTCTCAAGAGTTGGAAGATAGATCTTTTTTTAAAATTTAAATTATAAAAATCTTAAGTAAATATATGTACATTAATTGCTCAAGTATTCAAATGATGTTTAAGAGACAAATCTTGAATAATAATAATTATTATTAATATATACTGTTAAGTAGACATTGACTAAAGGTGATTACACATATATATAATACAATATAAATAAAAACTCAATAAAAACTCATAAAGAAATATTTTCAATTATGAATATAATCGAAAATATTTCTTTATGAGTTTTTATTGAGTTTTTATTTATATTGTATTATAAATTGTTTACTGTTGTTTGGAATATATATATATTACATAATTAATTTAATTATGAGGTAAATCAATATTAATAAAATTTTGTTCTATAAATATAATGTTTCTATCAGATGAATATATTTCTATTTTAATTAATTTCATTAATTAAGTATGAGTTAAATCAGTAGTAACAATAATACCATTTCTCTAAAATGATCATTATTGATTAGTTTTTAATTAATCCAAAAGACATTCATAACTACATTTATGAAGCTCATACATCTTTCTGATGAATATTTCACCTTATTTTATAATGGTTAGTTGCTCAGGAGATCATAGTAGAAGAAATTTTTGTTTTTGAGTCCATTATTTTCATCACTGTGCTCATATTTATTTCTGTGTTTATTTTTGTATATTTATATATTCTTAAGATGTTATAACAAAAGAACCAGAGGTTTTATTTTCAGTAGTTATTGGAGATAAGAAAAAGGCCATTGCTTGTGAATCTACTTGTAAAAGAGATTTAATTTTTATAATAAAAGTAAAAATAATGATTACTTGATTTCTTAGCATAGTCTATTGCTATATATTTTTTGAATACTGTATATGAAATATATCATTTACATATCTATATTTTTATTTTAAAATATTATTGTTTATTTTAAAATAAATAAATAAATAGTATTGCATTAAATTTTGTTATTGTTTCAAAAAATAACTAATAAATCAATATTTTCAAACATTATCAATTTAACGCAGGATGAAGGTTTTTCTAAATTAAATCCAATTCCTCCTATCCATAACATCTCTTCTTCACATCATGCTAACAAAGTTCTTTATTTTACTCATTCATCTTACATGTTATCTCTTTCTAGATATTTTATAATCACTCAGGATTTAATTTGAAACTTCAGCAGTCCACCTATTATCATTTCCTTTAACAATATTGTCGATCTCAATTTAATTTCATTTTCTTAATTTTATTCAATAAGGTTAGTAATACCTGATGTTCTCTCAGCCAAATATTTCAATTTCAATCTCTTTTACTCCCAACATAGATATTCACATTCTATTATCTGTTCCAAATTTTCATCGTTACTCTTCTACTAAGTGATGAAGTCTCAAATCCACAAACATAATCTGGTAAAACACATCTATTAAAAATCTTTCTTTTCAAACAAATAAGCATATTTTTTTATTAATAATACTCCATCCAAGTTTAATTCTGTGATTAATTTCATCCATTATATTTCCATCTATATTAATAATCTGATTAAGATATTTGTAATTGATGATTATTAATCTTTATATTCTTCTTCTGAAAAAATCCATTGAATATTACTTTATTATTCAGAATATGACAATGTCCTGAGTCCACATCTTGATGGTTCAAAATGTCACTGTAGAAATATTTATAGAATCAATCTATAAATCCCATCATAATGATAAGTTACATTCATTGAACATTTTCATAATGTCTCTCAATATTTGGATAATTGTATTAAAACCATTTTAAATCCATTTTTTTGGTTGATATCCAAAGTTTACTGTAGATGAATTGCAATTATTTTAGTAAATATTTTGTATAGAACTAATAAAAGATTGATAGATAGTTCTGTAATTTCTAATATCTTTTTAATGAGCTTTCTTAAATACCAATATTAATATTACATTCTTCTAATTAACTGGTACATCTTTATCATGTAATATTTGATATATAGTTTTATTAATAATTTTTCTATTTCTTTACCTACTTTTTTAAGATATCAATAATAATTTTATTATTTCCTGGAGCTTTTTTCTTTTTCTTAAATTTAATTGCACATATTACTTCTTCATATAAAACACTTAGCAATTCAGAAGATATAATTGTAGTGATTATTTGTTTCTTATTCTTTATTAATATATACTTTTCTGTAGAACTCTTTCACACATTTTATGATATTATTCAATAGTTTGATCTATTTTTCTTTTCCTGAAATAAGTTTTTTTCTATACCAAGGTATTTGTTTATACTTTTGAAATGTTTATTGCCTTTTATAACTTTCCTTGCCAATTCACAGTTATATCATAATTAATGCTTTTTCTCAACATTTTGCAGAGTTCCAGATATTTAATTCTTTTTAATGGATCATTATAAAATATTTTCACATTCATTCTTTTTTCATTACAATATTTAGTTTCAGTTGAAAATTTACTGTAAATTGATTTTTTTTATAGCAATTATTTTATTTGTTTGGTTTTCAATCATTAATACATCATTTTACACTTCACTTTCTGTGTTGAATCTATGAAAAATTTTACACCTTGAAATACATATTTCCTGTTGCTCAAAATATAATCTGATTTTGTTATATTTTGTTTGGATATTTCCATGTAACAACTTTTCAAAGAAAGAATTCTTATATTTTTTTCTGCAAACTCCACAAATTTATGTCTTCTCTTATTTCTGTCCTTTTAAATTTATCTATAGCAGTTTCATTTTTCAATCATTTCATTTTTCAATTATGGCGTTATTTTTGTGATAATTTAAAAATGTTGCTTAATGTAATGCAAAGTATTTTGTAATGCTCTATTTCTTCATCACAATGAGAATTTGTTGAGCATAAGTCTGAATTATCACCATTTGGTATTTTCATTTAAGTTGAATAATTAATTTTGTCACTCCATCTGATATACTGCCAGTTTCTTTTTTTTCCCCCAGTGATGAAAGTTTATTCATCAAAAAAGGTACAAATACAGTTAAATAAAAGGTTTACAAAGAATGATTGAAATTCAGGAGCAACACGGTAAAAGGGGAAGAATACATATGAAAAGAGAAAGGGATGTGGAAAGGGTGTGTATTAACCATTAAAGACAAATGAAAGTTACAGTTAGGAATTATTTGTAAAGTCTAGAGTTCAAATATGAGTAGCATTTTAGGAGTACAATATTATGAAATCCAATTTGCGATGGATAAGTTGGAGATAACAGCATTGGAAATAATAAATTTAAATAGAGTGAGTCACTTGCAATTAAAATCATTAGGCCAAACTGTAGTTTACTTTGCAATAATACGTGGATAAATCGTTCATAACAATAACGCTAGAAACGTTATGAATAGCGTTTTTTTTCCTTCTTGTGAATGAGAAAATCAACGTTGGCAACAATCCCCACAGCACCCTCATCCTAGCCTTCCCCCTAAAAAAAACCCCAGGATTTAGGTCTCTGCCCCCCCCTCTCAACAACCAGACTCTCTCATTCAATCAGCAAAGTTGAGTGTAATGAAAATTTAAATTAAAAGGTAAAATTAGGAATTATTTGTAAAGTCTAGAATTCAAATATGAATAGTGTTTTAGGAGTACAATATTGGGAAATCCAATTTGTAATAGATAAGTTGAGAAATAGGAAAACACTTGGAGATTACATAAAATACAGACTAAATCAATCTACTGTTCAGTTCTTCCAAATGGCCTCGAATATCTTCACAAGAGAGCACTCCCGAATACTTTGGAAAAATTATGGAAAAACTATAGAGAACAAGGAAAAAAAAAATCCAAACTTCAAAATGTCTCTGCTGAAAACCATTCTAATCCATCATGAAAATCACATGAACAGAAAAAGGCCAGCCCTATCAACAACAACATTGGGAGTAATAAAATTGAATAAGGTGAATCACTTGCAATTAGAATCATGAGGCCAAACTGCAGCTTATCTTGCAATAATATATGGATAAAATCATTCATGATGATAACGTTAGAGAATCGCCATAAATAACATTATTTTTCTATCTTGCAAATGAGAAAAACCAACGTTGGTAATGATCACCACAGTGCCCTCATCCCAGCTCCCCTCCCTCAAAAGAACTAGGATTTAGGCCCTGGAGATCCTCCCAACAACTGGACTCTCTCATTCATTCAACAAAATTAAGTGAAATGAAAATTTTTATTAAAAGGTAAAATCTCTGTCGAAATTTTTTGTAATTTCAATGGTTGCCATATATTTACATAGCATTTTTATAAAAGTTGGAATTATTCTTACTTGTGAAATTGATAGCTATGAAAAGAAAAAACCCCTTTTATAAAAAAAATTTTTAAATTATAAAAAAAAAAAAAAAAAAATATTGTCTTCTTATTTCTGACTTTAATATCAAGAAACATTATGGTTTTTTTTTTCAGTTGCCTAATAGTTTTTAATTGAAATATCAATTGATTTTTCTTGAAGGCAAATATTAATGTGCATGTGAATTAATTTTTTTTAAAAAATTGATATTTATGGGTGAATGAACTTTTTTAAAAATAGATATTTATAATCATATCAGACAAAATGAAATCATGACCCTTAAATCATGAGAATGTAAGTAACAAGCCAAAACAGTGATTGAATGTCAAAGGCAGAGGTTACTATAATCCCCTGATTGTGAACTCAGATTGCCATTTGATGATAACTTTTTATTTAGATACTTACAACTTGAGATTATTTTCAAATGAAGGAAGATTGGATGAATTGAAAGAACTGACTAATATTAAATGGCATATTATTGAACTTTGTTGAGAAGAAAAGGTGAAGAGACAATTGATTTAAAAGTTGTCATGTATTTTACTATAAAGGTAACTATTGGAAGCACAAGTGAAATTGGATTCATTATAAATAAAAAGTGAAAAACAACTTTGTGGAAATTGATGGTGTATCAAGACAGGGTGACAAGATTTATTTCTCAAAACAAGTTCTTATTGTAATGAAGAAGTAAAGGATATTTATTATATGGATGGACAAGAGGATATTGATCAGACCAAACAACATTTTACAATTATCATGGAAGATTGAATGCTAGAATTGGTAAATGATTGAAAGATGAAAGTACTGTGAGTAAATTTGGTTTTGATCATAGAAATGAGAGAGAATACAGACTGGTGGAGTTTGCTGAAAAAGTACAACTGTATATTATGAATTCTTTCTTTGAGAAAAGTGCTAAATTGAAATGTACATGGAAGAATCCAAATGAAGGCATTGCAAAATTGAATTATATTTTGACTAAAAAAAATTATATTTGAAGATTGTAATATTATTAACAAATTTAACACAAGAATTATCATTTATTAGTGAAATTAGGATATGAGTTAATGCAAAACAAACATTATTAAGAAAAACAGAATTCATAATTGATATTCATAATCTTCAAAAATATTTCAGTGAATAAATTAGAATTAGCAAATCATTTTGAAATATTAACAGATTTTGAAGATGGTTCAGTTTTGAATGAAATCAGTAGAAAAATAATTGAAACAATATTAAGAACTGCAATAAGAAGAGAAGATGAAACTATTACAAGAAAGAGAGATGACATCATGAAATGTGTGAAAGACGTGTATGAAGAATTATATTGCAATAAAGAACATGAAAACAAAGTATCTTCTACAATTGTCATCTTCTGAATTGCTCAGTATTTTAAATGAAAAAGTTAGACTTGCAATATGGAAAAAAGAAAAATTTCTGATAATGATGGAATTATAATTGACATCTTAAATGAAGCAGGTGAAGAAATAAAAAAATTGTTAGCAAAGTTACATACCTAATGCCTAAACAATAAAGATAATAAATAATAATGCAGTAGTTATGATATTTAAAAAAGATGGTAAAGAAAATATTAGAAATTACAGATCTATCAGTTTTTTTATCAGTTCTATACAAAATTTTCATCAAGATAATTACAATTCCTCTACATCAAACTTTAAATTTTAACTAACCAAAGGAACAAGCAGGATTTAAAAGTAGTTTTGCACATACTTCACATTGAAGTTCTGAGAGAAGTTATAGAAGGAACCAATGACTGTATATTATTATGTTTTGGCCTATGGGTTAAAGCATTTTGCCAGTAATTAAAACATTGAATAATCAAGGCATAGACCCAGGATATCATCATATTTTGAAGAATATTTCTCAAAATGTAACAATCATGATTAAATTACATAATTACATTAAGAAAATTAATATTGAGAAGGGTGTGCAACAAGGTAACTCCATATCTTCTAAACATTTTGCAGCACATTAAAATTAAAAGCTAAGGAATTAAAATTAAATAAAGATTATTTAAGTCATCTAGATTTTTCAGATAATGTAATTGTTTTTGCAATTAATGCTTCAAAGCTTCAGGAAATGTTGTAAGAGATATCAGATGAAAGTAACAAAATAGGACTAAAGATAAATGCTAAAAGGTCTAAAATAATGTTCAATGGAATTTTCAAAAGAAGAAGAAAATAAAGATTGATAATGACAATTTAGAAGTTAACAACTACAAATACTTTAGTCAAATTATTGACTATTTCAAATTTGTACACTTTCTATTGTTTGGTGGAAGTTTTTGAAAATGCTTAACCTTTCATTTTTGTATTAAATCTTTATTTTATATTAAAAGTCAATAAAATAGACATGATTTCTTTTTAATTTAATTTTATAAACAAATAATATTTAAAAAATCACATTTAATCTTTATAAATATTTAAAAACTATGTTGTAAATAAGAACTGAAGACACAAATGTCACCAAAGATGTTAGTATAAACAACTTTTTCACAAAATGAAACAAATTCCATTTTTTTAATGCTAATGAATGAATGTTGATTTGTGTTCTTTAAAATCTAATATTTGAAAAAATTATAATGTGTCAATTTTGACATGTGATGCCATTATGCAATGAATTTCATATAAAGTATGGTTAAGAAGAAAATAATATCCTTAAAACAAATCATTCAAGAACAATTAAAACTACTGATATTTACTGATTGTTCATAAAATACAGACCTTTTCAGATTTTTCAACTAAAAAAATCAATAAAAGTAGTATAAGAGATTTTACATTATTAAAAACTCCTACATTAATGCAAGTCAAGATAATTGTAAAATAGCTATCTAAAGTGGCAAAACTATTATGCTTGTTCTGAGGGAAGGACCCAACAATTTGGATGAAAGGCTTTTGGTAGCAATAATATTAAAAGGATATATACCTATGTGTTTGGTAAAAATAATATTAAAAGAAAATATGCCTATGTGTTTGAAAAGAAAGATTTTTAATAAATATGTTTTACCAATTCTTACTTATCAGTTTGAGATTTGGCCTCTTAACAGAAGAGCAATGCAGAGACTCTAAACCACTCAACAAAGTATGCAGAGATTTATGTTAGGAGTAACAAGAAGGGATCAGAAATAAAAGACATGGGTGAAAAAACAAACAGGTATTACTGACTTTATTGAAAGAATTAAAAAACTGAAGTGGAGCTAGGTTGGATACATACTGGATTCAAAAGATTACAAAAGATTTAACTAAAGAGACCACAGAATAAAAGAAGAAAGTTTTCTGGTGTGATGTGAAGAAGAAAAGTTATACATTAGAGAAATTAGATTAAACTGGACAGATCTTTATTCTGCAGTGGATCGATAATATTTAAAAAATATCATTTATACATAATCAATATTTTTCCAGTTCACAGACAAATATTTTTCAATTATATGCAACACTTTTTATTTTCTTTTTCTAACTGTCATCAATGAAAATGTTTTTTTGTTTTTTTAAATGTCTGGTTCTATAAATAATTATTATCATAATGATTTTCATCTCTTATAGTTAAGTATTAATGTATAGCTTAGTTTTTAAGATAGAGGGTGCTTATTTTACCCTTTTAAAAATATTTTAAAGCAGGGATTGGCAAATAGTGACCCAAGAGTCACATGCAGTCCACTAAGAATTTTTATGTGGCCCACCAAGACAATCAGAAAAATTTGCCTTGAACTGAGATTTCCTTCCCATGCACGACCGTAGATTCATCTCATATTTTCCACTAGGATGGCCATGTAAATACACATGCACAGTGTAGATATGATGTGCAGTGCTTTTCCAGTTGATCTGGTTAATTTCAATTTTGTTTTTGGATTAGCAAATATATACATTTCCAACTCTAGTGAAACCTTTGAACCCTCCAAAAAAATGTAAAATCGGTGATGAATGTTGTATGTTTAATGAAGAATGAACAAACAAATATTTTTTTGGTAATACAGGGAATAAAGCAGTGTGGTTATTGTATCATGAAAAAAGGTGCGGCCCTCTGCTAACCCCTGCTTCCACAAAGTTGCCCCCCGTGGCCCCCGAGCCAAAAGAATAGCCCACCCCTGCTTTAAAGACATCAATAATTTGAATCGTAGCTTGGAAAGTTTTTAAAAAATTAAATTAACTCTGTCATTATGAGTACATTATTCTAATATATTAATATTTTCATAGTGACAGTGTTATTTGAATTTTGAGATTCCATTAAATAATCCAGTGTAACTAATTTTTGTAGTGTATACTGTTTCACAGTGATTTAACCATATGAATGTAGGAACACCTGTAATGAATATATTGTTATTTATATTAGTATTGTTTAAATGCTAATTGCTTTCATATATTTATACAGTTATGTGTACATGTGGAATATACATACATGCACTATAAACATATGTACATCTACAAACTATATATATATAGGAACAATTAATGGAATTTTTTAAAACAATCTTTGCCATATTAATTTCAAAAGTTTTATATTTAGTGCTGCCAAGCAGAGTAGCACCATAAAAATTTTTTTTTGTTGATATTTCAGTTGGCAACACTAAATGTAACACAGTTTAGACATAAAGAAATACTTCAGAGATTGATAAGAAAAAGTTTCATTATTTTTTCACATATATCACACTAGTTGCTTTTAAATTTTGATAACGTTTGTATTAATGATGACTTTTTAGTTATACTTTCGATTTTCTTGTTATATACTATAGCCTTATTAATCTTAAAGTATTGTTATATATATGGGTATAACTACACACACTATATGTAAATATTAATATACAGTACTGACTTATTAATATATCTATTTTCTATTCTAAATAAGTTAATATTGCATCATTAGCATAATTTTATTAATTAATTTTTACCTTTCCACTCCCAAACTGAATATTTATTGCAAAATTTTAATTTGCTATATTTTAGTAAGAAATAAATATTGAGGATAATTTACTTTTTTTTAATTTTTCCGTGACAATAAAAAAGAATTTTTTAAAATTACTCTGAAGTAAAATATTAGAAACGATAATCGTGTTTATGCATTTCTATAAATGCTTTTTGGCCACCTATTTACACCCCCTCCCCATTAAATGAAATAATAGTATTGAATTAAGTCTATATTTAATCATGATTTTTATCATTAACAATCATTTTTTACAAACACCTTTATTGAAGTTAGTTTAATTTTACATACATTATTTATATTGTTTGATAATTTTTCGAACGACAATTAATTTATACACATTTAAAAGGTCTCCTCACTCCCCTTCCAAATTCTATTGGCATTTATTTATTTAAATATTTTACGTTAATTAATCTATGTCAAGAGCTTTGGACTTTTTATAGGAATATAATGACATAATAATATTGGGAAAAACTATCTTGTTTTGAGTTGTCTTTTACTATCACTGTCTTAAAAATATCAATAATAGCAATTATCTCTAGTGGTAATATGACTAATATTTTATTTGTGGTATCTCATCCACCACTAGCCACAAGGAGATATTTAACTTGCTATTATCATGGCAGAGAAGGGCTTTCATCTCTTTAAAACTTCTTTCATTTGATCAAGTGTCTTATTTTCAGTTCTAAGTACCAAATTACCTGAAAGATTGTGGACTTCGCAGCAATCAAAAGCCTGAAATGAAAAGGTTCAAGCCTATTATTAACTGTTATATAGGCCCTGTTTCTTGATGAACCAAGTCCAAATCTCTCTTATAGCAATGCTTTCACAAATAGAGGCTCAATTTAGCTTAGTTTTTGGAGTGGGTAACCTTGACGATATTTCATGGCTTTTTGTGACACAGCTCAACCTGGGAACCTACGCCCAGACTAAGTATTGTACATACAACATAAAGAGCTAATTGATGAGGGTTTTTCTAAGTCTGCTCTTGTTCTTCTACATTTTTTTTCTTCCAAAGAGAGGTTTTGTAGATTGGTATTTCATGTCATTAAATTACACGAGCACTTTGAAATACAGTACAGGCGGTTAGTTCAAACGTTTTCAAGAATCTTTTATATCAACCTTTTTATAAAAAGAGAGAGAGAAAAAAAAAGAGTTGGAGAAAGAGAGAGCAAAAAGAATATACTACAGAGTCCAGCTATCTCATTTTGAACTAGTACTGTTATCCAATCACAAATTACGTTCTTATTTAACCCTTTCATAACAGGTAACATGACATGGTGAAATACTATTTTTTTTTTACTAGTTTAACTGGGATTGATATATGTATATATATTTCATTTTGCAATGAAATTGATTTTTAAAAAATAATAATAAATGATTTTTTTTCCCCTACCATCAGTTTATGGAATACTTAAACGATTTAAATTATTCAACCTTTCATAATAGATTTTTTTTTAAAAAAATTAAATATATCGAAATAAATTTTTGAAAATTTTTTTATTAAAAATTTTAATACGGATAATTTAAAATTGTAAAAACATTAATTGTTATTTTTCAATTTAAATAAATTTATTTAATGAAGTTATTGCATAGATTGCAATTATATATATATATTTATCTGTGTGTGAATGTGAATATATAATAAATTCTACGCTTATTATCAGTATATGTGCATATGGACACACATGTATATATAAGAATATGTGTATATAAAAATATATATAAATTTGAAAACATATATAAAAGTGAATGCACATATTTTTATATTGAACACCAAAAATTTATTTTTATCATTGTTTATGTATAGATCTTAATAATCTAAAGTGTCTCATTAAAATTTATAGATGAACTACCAATTATAATGATCAAGCACTATCTTGTTTACATAATCTGTCTCCTTACATGTATGTCTATCTATTTGCTAATTTAACCTGCAACGGTTACAACACAGTTTACAAATGTTTTTATTTCATACCACTCCTAAGAAGAATATTTATTTTATATAAATTTAATTTTTTTTATTATAAGCATTATTTACAATAAATATTAAAATGTTTATATAAAAATTATATACAACATCAAAATCACGAAAATGATGAAAGAAAATTACTTTTGTTTAATAAATTGGATTCAATTGATTTTTTTCTTATCATCAATCAGTTAGTAGCATGAAATAGATATATATTATTATTACCCATTAGTTACAACAAGTTTTGTAATATTCATTTCAAAAAGTATCAAAAAAAAAAAATGCAGTCATTTGAAAAAAGATTAAAAAAAAAATTAATTATTTAGATAAGCAGTATGAGATACTACTCTGCCTGAAAACGGGTGTGGAAGTCCATAACATTTAAACTATGCAAGCTAAATTCAAACTAATTTGTTTTTTTTTTTTTTGCAAAGTAGATATATATATTTAGGAAGGTGATGAGAGAGGCACCTGCTCAATTTAAAAATGATGTGAAATTAGTGCATTTGAATATTGATAGTGGCATAATATACATCTTGTAGCCATTGTGGGTTTTAAAATAAATAAAAATAGAATTGTATAGAAATATAGATATTTTTATACATTTTATTTCTATATAATTCTAATCTATAAATACCAAAATCGGATGTTTTTATAATTTGTAAGATTGTAGTTTTTCATGAAATTTTTAATTATAGTAAATCAATAGTGGTAAGAAAATTTATGTAATTATATTTATTTATTTACAATTTTGTATATAAAATATTTCATTTTAATTCTCAGGTCAAATATTAGTTAAATTTTTGAATAAAATAATAAAAGTAAAAAAAAAAAAAGGATTTGATCATTTAATTGTAAATGAATGGAAAACTATTTATTATCTTATTTATTATGGAATAAGGAAAATATTATTATTTGTATTTTTATAGTGGACTATTTTCATCATCTAATATGTGTATTGAATGTCTTAGAAATTTTTAACTTTATTTAAATATTCCAAATACATTCAACTGTTAGTAATAGCACATTAAGCAGGTTAATATATGCACAATATTTTGAGAGGCATTATTCTCCCCTCTTCTTCAGGTGTTGCTGGCCTGACTAGTGAAGTACTAGCATGGAATTCAAATCTGGATCTTTAGATTCTTGAGTATTGAATTTTGAGATAATCTCTAACCAACTGGGCCATCCTGCCAAAGGCAACAGTCTGTAGTAATTTCGTATCCTTATCTATGAGGTTCCTCCTGATTTCTCCATTTTTTCCTAAGAGCAAAGTTGATTAGTGGTTTTCATATATTATTTATAGTCATATTAGGTTGGCTTATGGGATTTTTTGCCATTGTCATGTGAGCAACCTTGTTAAATTTTCTTTTTTGTACTTTTTCTTCTCTATCCAATATTTTTGCATTTTCCCAATTGAACATGTTCATTGGCACATACATGGTCTGCTACCTTAGACACATCTGTTTTCTCTCTTCTAATCATTAGTTTGTGTTCTTGCAAGTGCTTTTCAATGGGATGACTGATCTCAACAATAAATGTTTTTCCACATTCACATGGTATTTTATAGATGCAGTTTTTGCTTTTCAGCATTTCAAGTTTAGGCTTTGTAGATGTTAGAATTCCTCATAGGGTGGTATGGCTCTGGAAAGCTGTTCTGATGTTATACAGATTTCAGATTTTCCTTAATTTAAGCCAACCTAGTGTGACTATAAATAA
The DNA here is from genome assembly GCA_028023455.1 of Epiperipatus broadwayi. Lineage (NCBI taxonomy): Eukaryota > Metazoa > Onychophora > Udeonychophora > Euonychophora > Peripatidae > Epiperipatus > Epiperipatus broadwayi. The sequence goes on along the minus strand of JAQFVV010012562.1, from coordinate 2,164,380 downwards.
TGTATGGAAACCACTAATCAACTTTGCTCTTAGGAAAAAGTGGAGAAATCAGGAGGAACCTGCATTTGGCAGGATGGCTCAGTTGGTTAGAGCAAGTACCTTAAAATACAATACTCAAGAATCTAAGGGTCCATGTTCAAATCACATGCTAGTATTGTCATTGGTCAGGCCAGCAATACCTGAAGAAGAGGGGGAAATAATATCTCTCAAAACATTGTGGATATAATAACCTATTTGATGTACTATTATTAACAGTTGAATGTATTTGGAATATTTAAATAAAATTAAATTTTTCTAAAGACATTCAATACACATGTTAGATGATGGAAATACTCCAATATAAAAAAACAACTAGAACACCATCCTCACAAACTTTCAGGAAAACCCTAAAATATTATTAAGTTTATTTTTATTGACTATGTATCTATTTGAATTTTAAACCATAATAATAAACCTTATTTGGGTTCTAACTTAATCAGGTTGATTAAGCACTTAAATAAAAGAGTGCTTGATAACAGATAACATGATAGCATTTGCTTGCTGTTTTTTACCTTTATCTATCTATCTATCTATCTATCTATCTATCTATCTATCTATCTATCTATCTATCTATCTATCTATCTATCTATCTATCTATCTATCTATCTATCTATCTATCTATCTATCTATCTATCTATCTATCTATCTATCTATCTATCTATCTATCTATCTATCTATCTATCTATCTATCTATCTATCTATCTATCTATCTATCTATCTATCTATCTATCTATCTATCTATCTATCTATCTATCTATCTATCTATCTATCTATCTATCTATCTATCTATCTATCTATCTATCTATCTATCTATCTATCTATCTATCTATCTATCTATCTATCTATCTATCTATCTATCTATCTATCTATCTATCTATCTATCTATCTATCTATCTATCTATCTATCTATCTATCTATCTATCTATGTGTCTGTCTGTCTGTCTGCCTGCCTGTCCGTCCGTCCATCTATCTATCTATCTATCTATCTATCTATCTATCTATCTATCTATCTATCTATCTATCTATCTGTCTGTCTGTCTGTCTGTCTGTCTGTATTTATCTATCTGTCTGTCTAACTATATCTATCTATCTGTCTGTCTGTCCATCTAGCTGTCTATCATGTTTATCATCTAACTATCTGCTCATTCATTCATTCATCCATCTATCTATCTTTCTATATGTGGAAGTCCATCCATCTTCTCACCTATCCATTTATCCATCTACCTACTTGTCTCTCTACCTACCTAACTACCTATCTATCAGATAGATGGATAATTTGTCTTTCTGTCTACTTTCTTGTTTGTCAGTCACTGTATTGGTCACCTATTTATATCTATTTATGTATCTATTACCTACCTGTCTGCATATTTGTCTGTTTGACAGTTTGTCTGTCATATACATTTGTTTATCCAGGTCCTATTTGTCTTTTCATTCCTCTATGTATCATTCTCTTTATCTCTCTACGTATATCATCTATTAATTGTATAATACTAAAGTAAAATTTTATTAGTACATTCTATATGTAATTTTTTTTTATTTATTTAACAAAAGCAAATAATTAATTTTTATACCTAACTATGATTATTATATGTAGATTACATATTATGAATAAAATAAAATAAAAAAGATAAGCATTATTTAAATTTTATGAATATTGTGCAGAAAAAAGACGAGGAACATAATTGACTATAATTATTACAAAAATTATTTTTAATATCTCTTTATTTTCATCAGCTTATTATTTATCCCCCCCCCCTTTAAAAAATTGATGGAAGTTCATAGTTAATTTATATTATTATAATTAATAATGATATTGTAAAATCATTACTAATATTTTAATTTTGATTGTACATGCATCCATTTATTAAATAAATCTCTTTTGGGGAGGGGGGGGTAGAAAACTAAGCCATTGTTACTAATGCCTCATTTATTTTCCATCTTTAGGTTTTATGTGATATTTTGCTTATTTTATATTCAATTTTTATTTGCAGTAGATGTTTGGACAATAAAAAGGTTTTTTTTTTTTTTTTTTTAAAAAAAGAACAAACATAAAAAAATTATTGAAGAAATGATAGAACGATCATCATGACCTCCTCCCTTCCATTTAACCATTTATTTCTTATTATTTAATAATCAATATTTTTATAATTAGCTTTGATTTTGTTTATTGGTGATTAATTTTATGGCTTCTTATGAAAATTTACATACTTAAGGCTTTCTATAAAAAGAAGTGTGATTTTGTAAGGCAAAGATATTTCTCAATTTATACGCAATATTCAAAAGCTTGATGTATATGGTCACCATAATTTTTAATGGAGATTTTGATCTTTTTCCTGTAGAATGACAAAGCTAATTTCATTTTATTCACTAAAACAAAGCAAAGCTATGTTGCCTTCATCTTTAATATCAATACCAATTTTTTTTATTCCAGGCACTATTGTAATTAGAATTAAGCTTCAAATTAGGGTTTTTAGCTCTTGGAATCATTGTTATCAACATTCTATCACTGCACTTGACTATACAAGGTAAATAATCAAAGATTTCATCATTTGGAAGATTAGGTGATGTTTGAGCAGCAGAATTGGTTAGGAATTAATTAATCTTCTATTCAGGAATGTTCAGAGTTTGAATCCATCATTATTAATGTCACTATACTAATCCTTACAGAACCTTATTTGATTGTTTGGATATAGAAAAAATATATATCTTTTATTTCTGATGAGATAAGTAAGAAGATTATAATACATAATAATTTATAATAAAGCATTGATTGAGTTTCTGGTAATTCTTCATCTTCCATTTTATTTTATTTTTTGCCATACATTCTGAAAACTGTCACCTGTACATTCTTGAATTTTTTTTGTTAATAAGCATTAAAACGTTAGCTATCCTAATAGCAATTTCTTATTGAGATATCATTTAAAAATTTACTTAAAATGTTGATTTCCTTTTTATTTAATATATAAGTACATCTTATAACATTAAGAATATTAATGAAATTAAAACCTTCATCAACTTAAATAAGTTAGATATCATTAAGCAATGTTTAAGTGATTTTAATGTTTTAATTAAAATATATTTTTTTGAATAACATAATTTCACATTATTTTCTGAGTAGTACTAATTATAAGTCATAATTAAGTAATAACAGTGTATGAAACTTTTTGATTATGCATTGAAGCAATCACTCTGTAGTCAGAGTGAGCTTCATCTTTTCCTACCTAAAAAAACTAACATCTACAAGGGTTTGAACCCAGCAATTATATTTAATGTAGTAACCTTGCCATCACCTACTACATGACAATGTATATATATTTAAAATATGCTAAAACTTTACTATTTAATAAATATTTTATAATTTTGATATTTTGGTATAAGCTTGTGTTTTTTTTGTAAAAAAAAAAAAGAGAATTTGTTCAATCACATAAAGTTTGTCATTTGTAAAAAAATATTTGTTTTAAATTTCAATTTTGTAAAAATTTAAAAGAAAGAAGATATAACCAAGATGGAAGGTTCAAATTAACCCATTGTAAAGTTTGCTTCACTAATTAAATATTTTAAAAGCTCGACTTTCATTAATTGAAATATTGTTTTCTTATCAAAGTCATTTTTATTTTAACTAAAAATATTTCATTAATGAAATATTTTTGTTTCATTTATATTAATTTAAATTCTTTCAAGCTGGAATGTGATTTGAACCTTATCATCTTCTTATGTCTTGTTTTAATTAAAAATGGGCTGTAATTTGTTAATTGCTTATCTGCTTCTGGGCAAATGAACTAAAGCATTCCTATCATAGTTAGGAATGTATAAATAGGGTAGATTGGAGATAAGGTGGTTTTTTTTTCTGCTTTTTGCTTTTTGTCTTTGCTCATGAGTTTTTCCATAACAAAAAAAAAGATAGCATAATAGAATGTTAGTTGAGTAGGGGACCCAAATCATCTTTTCCCACTCTCGGGACTGCCTCCAGAATGCTGCCAAGAAGCTCCTGCCATGGAAGAATGCTGTCACCATTGAAGAAGTAATAATGACCAAGATTGCTGACCACCAAGCTGATTATCCTAAACTGAAGCTCAGAGAGTGAACTATCCAGCCATTGACCTTGACTATGCTGAGGTAACAGTCCAATTTGTCTGTGCTTGCCTATAAATATTAATTAATATTTTTTTATATTTATATTTAATCTTTGCATATAAAACTCTCTCTAATCCTATCAAATATATACATGTAAATGGTTATATCTATTTAAGTTTAAATCCTACATTTTATTCAGTATGATAAATTTTACTATTCTAATTATTTGCTATTTTATTTACTTTTATATGTAATTTATATGCCAAGTCCAAATCCCCAGAGCCTTCATTTATATGCCAAGTCCAAATCCCCAGTGCTTCAGGGATATTTTAATTACTTTAAATTATTTTTAAACCATTGCTCGCTGGGTTGAGAACTAGTTAAATAATATTTCTGTTTCTAGGCAGATTATTATTTTAATACTGCCATAAGTATATATTTATTGATTATAAATTTAATGTTATTCAAGAATGCTATTGCTTAAATTCCAGTTAAGATATTTTAAATAATAATGACTGTTATTTTTTTAATGTAATAATCATTTATATGTAGCGCCTTGAGCATTATAGTATTAAATAATGCTTATTGATTCCAAATGCATGTGGGACCCATTTAATGAAGGGAAATGTAATCGTATGTCATTAAGACATTCATAATAGTTTTATATTTCAGTTATTTAATTTGGTTTAGTATACAAGTCATGCCATTACACCCAATTAAAACTTTATATTTAGGCCATTAGTTATTTTGACATCATTAAAGAACATATTATAGTTTCATAGTGTTACCAGCATAGGTCAGCCATCATCGTTATTTGCTTTATCATACTTTGAGGATCATCGGGAACTCTGAATCCTCCATCTTCACTTTTATATGTTTTAGCTGGCATCGTAAATGCCCTAGGACACCTTTGGAAAGAGTAGCGGAAACTCTGCATTGGTAACCTATACTGACAATTGCATTTCTCTACCTACCTTCATCCTTTAGGTGTAGCCCACCAGAAGAACGGGCATACCAATTTTTTTTCTCACTTAAATGATGAAGCGTCTCTCGCCAAAATGGACCGAATCTTATATTTTGTGCCTCATGTTCATACCATGATTTCTTGTAGTATTTTAGAATTACGCCTAAAACTAATCAGTAAGCCGTAACGCTGTAATATAACTAAACCATTTTTGTTATTTATTATTGTATTTATATGTAGAATGTCATGAAAAGCTTGCATTAAGCTATTTCCCTTAGTCATGCGGCTCCCACATGCGTAAATGAATTTTTCTTATTTTATTATAATTCAAGAATTGAAATATAACATTTGTTATATTGAATACGAAAATATTCACATATTCAAAATCACTGTTTTATAACTTTGTTGTTCAATAATTAATAAATGGAATGGATGCCGGAGACCAATTTACCTGGCATCATAGTTACATACATGTAGATTTCTTGTGTGATCGAAGTGGCATCGATCATAGTTTGTTAAATACATGATATTAATTTATTCAAACATTAAAGTGTCTCTCTTGTGAATTCTTTTGTCTAGGTCATTTAATCATATGATAAAATAGCATTTCTCTTTTTAAACCAATTATGTAACTTTTTTTAAGCATTGGCATATAAATAAACTGCACTATATATGCATTAGTGTGACATCCCATAATAATCACAGATGTAAGCATAATGAAACTCTTCTAGTGTGAACTATATAAATAATGTATGTTTTGAATAAATTGTTTTTGTATAATAGTAAATTAAAGTATCTTTTAATCTTATCCAGAGTTTGAATCTTTATTTTGGTTAGTTTTTAAAAAAATGAAAAGTTTTTATATAATTATGTGTTATTTTAATTCTTATATATTATTTCTGGGATTCATCCTCAATAGTCCTAATTTGAGTCTCATGTCTCTTTATTGATGTCTGACATCTGGTACAGGTTCTCCCCTGAGTTTGGCACCCAATGTGGGGCATTGATCAATGCCACGACCCTGAGAAAATTTATGCTGGTGTAGATTTAAAAAAAAAAGAAAAAGAATATGTATAAATTATGTATATAAAGCATTATATGTATGAGTTATTTATATAAATCAATTTTGCGTTTTTGTTTTTTTTTAAAAAAAAGAAAAAATATTTTTTTGTCTTAATGATAGTACATATTCACATATACATATTTACATATGTACACATAGGTGTAAGGTGTACTGTGTGTGTGCACATTATATAGGTTACAAAATGTATTTACATGTAATATATATGTAGGGCTATGGATATTATAGATATATTCATATGAATTGTGTATGTAGCATACATAAATGTAGTATACTGTGTATGTATGACAAGTACAAAAGTAAGAGTATTGTAGATATTTGGAGAATACTATTTTGTGAATATATTAGACATTATATGTGTGTTTATTGTACTGTTGGCTGATGCCTTTATAAATATGCCAACAGGAAGTGTTAAAAGTCATGTCATTCAACCAAATTGGATTTGAACCTGGATAATTGGGATGTAGAGAGAGTCAATTCTAGTATATACATGGACTGTATATCTGGGTATTATACATATGTTTGTCAAGAAATAATAATATTTTGTTCTAGAGTCTGTTTCAGGTGCAGCTGAGCAACCAACAGGGAATTTATGGAGCAAACCAAGTACAGTGCAATAAAATTAGGCCATGGTCAACAATGAGTAGTAGTAGATTAGAATAAATAGTAGCAGCCTAAAGAGGATAATTTAGGTAAAAAATGGGAGTTATTAGTTGTATAGGAATGGAGGCAGTTGAAAAGAGGAAGGAGAGATGTTCATTTCCAATGTTATAAAGTTTCATAATTAAAAGCAAAGTTATTGAGTCTAGATCAGCCAACATTTAAACTGCATTTGATCAACAAATATTTTGAATATAAATATACAAAAAAAAATGGATCAGCAGGAGGAGAACATGAATGAGGAAGATATACTAAGTGAGGAAGAACTAGAGAATCCAAAAATAATAAGGCCAAACCATGAAGAATTAAGTAGCTCAGAAATTACTTTTAGAGAACTGAATAAATTGTCATAATATCAGAATCTGGTGCCAGAAGCCCATCAAAGAGAGCAGATTGATGCAGCCATGATATGTCGCCTCATCCAGGAGATCAGAAGAGACATCAATGGATGTTCCAAGAATGGCAGGCTGACATAAATTAAGGAACAGGGGAGATCATTGATGTAACTAAAGACAAGATAACCTATGTATAACCAATTAACCAATTTTGGCAAACACAGTAATGGAGGGTATGGAAATTGTGAATGAGGTAGATGATACTACAAAGAAAGAATTGCAACAAGATGTTAACTGATTAGAGAATCTGATGAACCAAACAACAGATTTGGGGAAAGATTCAAAGATGGTTCCACCTTCAGATCAAAGGATATTGATGCTGAAATTAAAGATAAAACAGTTTTACTGAAAATACATTTAACAGTCATTGGAGTGGATGACACAGAACTTCAAACAACTAAAATAATGCTGGAACCTCATGAGACTATGGTGGTAAAGACAAATGCTAACTCTATTCAACAAAAGTGTAAAGAATTAGCTTCTGATTTGACAGAAGTTACTCACAGCCAAAGTTTACTCTAGTGTATTTAGCTAAGGATGAAGAAAGTACTGAGAAAATGTTGGTTTCAAATCTACTGCAAACCAACCCATCTCAAGGTTATGATACCAGTTTATCACCTTCTAATGGAGTGCCTGAATCGATCATGAAAACTATGATCAATAAAACAATGTCTGTTGTTTTGGATGAATCTTCTGAACTCATAATTGATAATTCTGATTTATATTGTCACAATATTTGGAAAGATGTTCTGTGGAGAAGTGATGATGAAGGATTGATGAGAACATCAAAGTTAGATTTTGAGTATAGCAGCAATAGTGAGATTTCCATTGGTGAGGATGCGGAATGGCCTCCTGATATGAAGATGAAGGGAGTGGAAAGATCATCAGATATCAATAATGTTCATTTTCATAATTCCGATAATCATTTATTTATGACATATGATTATAACAGAGTTGATGATGAGTTACATTCATTAGAAAAAGATAGTAAAATCTCTTTTGGAGCATGAACCTATTTTGGAAAAGATAGTGTCTTAAAAGATATAAAAAAGTTTCTCAATTGCCAAAGTGAACATTATAATGGATACTGTTATATCAAGGATAGCTGGAGATTTTTTTTTATGCAAAATACTTTTAATAAAGAACTATATGATAATATATCAAAGCATAGTGTTACACCTTTTTATATTTAGTAAGAGACCCAGAGAGATGTATCTACAATCCAGGGGAACATCATTTTGAGCATTATATACCTCTAGATCCAGGAAAATAAAAAACATAAAAAAATTAAGGAGAAAAGTCAGACGGTCAAATTGTTGCAGACACCAATGAAAAAATAAAAAAACAAAACACAAAGTCCAACCAATGAAAAGGTAGAGTCTAAGTCAGTCATAGTTTATTTTAGAATAGTATTTCATTATCATCGGTTGCTTTTCTCACCACCAACAGACCTGAAATATAATTTTTTTTTTCAGCATTTAGGTCTGTAATCCATTACCATAGAATTCTATTCATGAAGTATGCTAATACAATCTAATCTTGTTTTTTTATTATTTGCAGTTCCAGATATTGGTATTGGGAAACTAATATTTTTCTCATGGAAATTACTTCTGTAAATTTGCAAGATATTTTTGTTATGTTTTGGTTGAATTTTAGTAAATAGATTTCTTAGCAGATAAATACTTTAATCAAATTACACTTCAATAAATATGCTATAAAAATATCAAATTTTCATTTGTTGTTTTATCTTATTTTATTAATATGTTATTGAAATTTCCCTGTGTGGTTTAGTGTGATGAGTGATAGAGAAGTAGTCCTCAAACTTCTTTTCACCTCTCACCTCTCGATCAATAAACCATTTGACTTTTTTTTAAAAAATAATAATATTGTTAATGATTTTACTTTCAATTAAGATTTGATTTAGCTTTTTTTTTTTTTTTTTGCAGGTATGTATTTAATAATATTTTATTTAAATCTTTTAAAATCTAATGTTGTTTAATACAATTATGGTTTTTTAAATTAAGCATATTAAGTGATATTTTATTTATGAAAAATACATTAAATATTTATCCCTGTTTAAAGTGAAATGCCATTTTACATAATGTAATAATTAATTTTTCATTAACATTATTGCTATAACAATTCAGGATGTTGATATACTGTACTTTCCGTATCATTAAATATAGAAGAATTTATATGGTGAATTAATCGAAAAATATGATTTGTCTTGTTTTATTTAGCATGAAATATGAACACTTACATTTTACACCTGTTAATGTACGACTGTGTGCGTTCGTATTTTTATACAGAAGTCTTTTGTGTATAATATGAATATATATATATGTATTACATATTCCAGCCATTTAGCTTAGTTATAAGAATGGAAATTTTAAGAACTAAACATTTCTATATCGATTTCCAGATGGGAAAATAAAAACAAAACAAAACATGTTTGTTCAATTAATTGTAGTATTATTGGACTCAAACTTTGCGCAAACTATCTAGAAATTAATCTTATAATAAATAAATAAAATTAAATATTTCTATTCTTAGAATATAATCGAAATATAACATGATAATAATTAAATGATTATAATTAAGTCTAGAAATAAATACCGTTACTTTTTTTTTGACATTATATATGTATTTATACTTTATTATGTAAATATATATTTATTATTATTTACTTAGATCGATTTTAATTATATTTGGCTAAATAATAAATTGTTTATATATTTGATATATTAAATATTTTGTATTGGCCTATTATATACTCTTCATAAATTGAGTATTTTTTGGCAAATTTTCAGATTATTAACCTGACTATCTGTTGTAACTGGGATCAGTTATTAAAAACATGTTTGTATTTAAAAGCATGAAAACATTAGCTGCATTTCTCTATGGAATTAAGAAGAATCTATTTTATGCTAAGTTTTTAAAATAGACATTTTTAGAAATGTTGCTGTAGGTAGTAGCAAAGAAAGTTTATTTACATTTAAAAATTATGGTCACTTTATAATATATTTTTTCTTAAAGGATTGAAAATAATGTATCAACCTGAGAAATGTCACTCCTTTATGATAATAAAGAGAGATAGATATTTTGATTTTTTTTTTTTTGAATAGTGATACATGATTTCAGACAAACATGTTTAATGATAAATCAAATTTGGTTATAGATATCTAATTTGCATATATTTTTTTGTAATCTTAAAAATATAAGGATTTATGATTCTGATAGCACCATTGTAAGAGTTTTAAATGTAGTAATATATGCTTACTTTATATATGAACTTGATCTTAAAGGTGCTTCTATGGCTATAATTTCTAAGGGAATAAATAAAATAGAAATGTTATTGTTATTCATTATAGAAGATTTTGTCAGAAAATTGTGGTTGTCAGAAACTTATTAAGAAAATCCAATAAACACAATTTTCTTAATAGGTATATGCAAGAAAAGTGTTATAGTTAGAAGCATAGTTTATAAATTTCTTTTATCCATTTCATCAACGAATTTGATACATTTAGTTAAATGATTATGACACTGCTTATAAATAATTGTTTCCATAAGAATATATTTATATTAAACAGCATTTATATGATACTCTAAGAGGATGCATTATTACCATAACAGAAAATCTGAGATATTTGAGATAGAAATAGGCATTTATAGAATGGTTGGAAGTTTTACTTTTTATTTTTATGAATAGTTTACAAACAATTTTATCAAGCAAGGCATTAAAATGTGATACAGAATTTTCATGGCATTTTACATTTTCTTGGTTTGTAGTTAAAAGTATATTGGTTATTGTGCTTTTGTTTTTAATAAAAAAAAAAATTCTACACAATGTTCTTGAATGCAATTATTAAAAAATTTCATTTAACAATGAATTGTAAAAATCTCAGTATTGTATTATCTAATAATAAAAGAAAAAAGTTCTCAACTCAAATGTTATTGATTAGTTTAAATATTTGTTTTGATAGCTTTTGGAGAGAAAGGCATTTTTGAATGTTGAGTTACAGTGCAGACTTGAATATTCACAATGCATTTAATAAATAAAAAGTTGTTGCCTATCCTTTACTCATATCTCAATTAAATACTATTTTGCTATTCTCTTATTATCCATAAATTGCAATTTACTGGACATTTTCATTTTGCTTTTTGCATCTCTCATATAAAAATGTGACCATCCCATTTCTTCTTGAATTGCATCCTTTGCCATTCTCACATCTACATCTAATGCATGTCTTTGTACTTTTTCTAAGTAATCTAACACCCCTTTACTAACACATAACACATCATTACCATAAGTTAACCCTACTACTGCCACTTCTTCCATACAATTCTAACTACATCATATTGATTATATGAAAACACTGTTAATTTCTGTATCAGTCCCTTTTTTTTCTTTGCTTGATTTATTATTTTTTTCTCCCATTCATGTAAGCAATTTCTCTGATTACTTAAGATGATTCCCAAATAGTTTTACCTATTCCCCACACTTAACTTTATATCCCCCAATAAAAAAAAATCTCTTTTCTTTTTCCAACATTTATCATCATTACTTTTGATGATTTTTTTTACTAAATTTAATTCCCATTTCTTTATACACTTGTGCATATGTCTTCAGCACAACTTTCACATTTCCTATTTTCTGTGCACAAGAAGATATCAGCAAATAAAAGAGCTGATAATATATATATATGTCAACAGATGGCGTTCTACCAAAAACACTGTCAAGCGTATGTTTACATAAACGTCAGAGCATGCACTCACTATCTCTAACTTTAATTCCACTTTCAGATCATGATTTCAAGCTATTTGCTATCATCAGTGAAGGACAGGAATTTTAGAAACTAGATCTAAACACAAACTCTGAGTGTTTATGAAACAGTTTCTATTCAGCTTGCAAGCATGAATCTTTTAGACACGTAATGTCTTCAAACTCAGCATAGCAAGCCAGATAGCTATATGGGTCTGATCTCAGTTCAGATCAGACCCATATAGCTAACTGAGATCAGACCCTTATAGCTATCTGGCTTGCTATGCTGAGTTTGAAGACATTATGTGTCTAAAAGATTCATGCTTGCAAGCTGAATAGAAACTGTTTCATAAACACTCAGAGTTTGTGTTTAGATCTAGTTTCTAAAATTCCTGTCCTTCACTGATGATAGCAAATAGCTTGAAATCATGATCTGAAAGTAGAATTAAAGTTAGAGATAGTGAGTGCATGCTCTGCATTTATGTAAACATATGCTTGATGGTGTTTTTGGTAGATCGCCATCTGTTGACATAAATACAAGCATTAGCAAGTTTTTAACTTGTTTTTTGTTTTTCATATATATATTCCTTTTCAATCTATTATAATATCTCTACCCCTCTTACTGGTCTTTTTATTGTTCTCTCCATTTCTCCCAAATATAACAAAATAGGTGACATAGGGCATCCTTGCCTTATTTCTACTCCAGTTTTAACTTTAACTGATTCTATATTTCATAATTAATATGTATAGTAATTATTTTCATACAATCTCTTAGTAAGATCCACCAAAACTACATTTATTCCCAAATTTACTAAACTTATCCATAATCTATTTCTAGTTACTCTATCATATGACTTCCCTGTATCTATTGAAACAGTATGATTTAGCCATCATACAGTTTCACCTACTATATATCATAGTAGTCTTCATTTTCCCAATTCAAACCCGAGAGGTGCATGTATATAACTGTATACTAAGTAATTTAATATATAGAAGCATATATTTATGCATATATGTGTGTAATTGTATATGCACACACATCTACTATTTTAAATGGTTGTATATGCATTTTGTAATATTAGATAAATGTTTTATTTGTGAGAAATTGTATATTTGCACATCTGATTGATATTATTATGTATAATGTATATGCCTTTATAATTTCATATAAAGATTTGTTTTATGATTTTAAGTTATTAAATTTGGTTTAAGCTGTGGACATGGTATATATATGAAAACATACCTATGTATATATGCGAAGGTAATGGTAATGTAATCGGTTTGCTAAACATTACAAGTTTTCTAAATTATTTCCAAACTGCCTTTGAAGTTATTCAATTTAATAAATTGCTAGTATTCGCATATAGTAATTAAATTCAGAGGTAATTTTCTTAGATATATGCTAAATGTTAGCTAAATGTTGATGGCTTGAATCTCTTTGAAAAAAAGAAATTTATTCTTTAAAAAAAAGAAATTCAAGGTTTATGGATCTCTCAGAATTACTTCACACTAAACTGAGAAATGAACTTTATGAATCTTATGAAATAAAGTTAGAATCATAAACAGTCATTGATAGTGTCCACCTGCAATAAATCCAGTCTTTTGTAGTTGATAAAATTAGAGACTTAAGTTTTAAAGTTTTAAAATTAAAGATTGCAAATATATAATGGCTTGTGAGAAAGGGGGGGGGGAGGTAAAGAAAATATAAAATCCCCAGTTTGAAATGAACAGGATTCCATTTTGCTTTACTCTCATGTTAATTTATATCCCGGCATTGTGCCCAGTTTTATTATGGAGATCAGTGGCTAGAAACCATCATTGCTGCCTCCTCAGTGGCAGAACTGTTTATGGAGATAGAGGACTCAAACCCCAGCCTACCTGAAAGAATAGCTCATAGAAAGAACAGCCAATGAATCAGCCTGTGTGTGTGTTTAGTTAATAAGCTGTCAAGCGTTTAGTTAATTATTCTCGAGTCTCTCAGCACGGGAATTAACAGATTATGAGTGGGACTTCATATAGGCCATTCATAGGGTAGTAAGTCAGGGAATGTTGGTAAAGGAGCTGAGGTGCAGTCGGATTTGAGGTCTCAAACCCTCATCTAGATCAGCCTTGGTATAATTTACCAAAACTCTGGATTTTGTTGCGTGAATGTACAAATATGACTGTTACACTATAAAGATCATATATAACTGTCTATCGGTATTCCTACTCATATCTATTAGTGGTGTGATTACAAATAAACTATCTCCTATATGCCAATTTGATTGAAAACCTCCTTGCATTTTTCCTATTATATTATTTTCTTCCATTCACTTTGTGATCCTTCCAGCCATCATATATGCAAAAAAATTATATAACACTGATGTCACTGCTATTGGTCTCTAATTAACTTTCTATGATTCTTACTTTTTCCTTTAAATACTAGCCTTACTCTTGTATTATTCCAGATATTTGGAAATTCTGTCTTCTGTGCCACCTTATTAAAACATGATAATAGATTTAATTTTGTCCTATTTCCTAAATTCATCACCATTTCTGCTGCCCATCCATCTAAACTTCTTGCCTTTCCACATTTCAATTTCTTTCTTGCCTCATTCAATTCATTTTTTGTAAAACTAATATTTCCATTAATATATGCTTTTATGTTTATTATCACTCTTTTCTTCACATCTAACATCTTTTCTATATCCTTTATATACTTATTTAAGGTTTTTTCTAATTCTTCTCTAGAGCTACACTATTTTTTCTCATCATTTAATAATACTATTTTACTTAACCCCTACATTCTTTATTTTAATATATTTCCCAAATTTTTTGCTCCCATCTTTTCTACTTTTATTAATCTCCAATAATTTATTATTTAATTTCATTCTCTCTTTATAATTGTCTATTTTAGTCAACTTCTTTTAAATTACTTTTCCCATTTAATATTAACATGTTCTTCATTTTCTTTGATTTTGGCAGAACGTTTATATTTTCAGCATGCTTTCTCCCTCTCTTTTACACTTTCAAATTCTCACTTTTCTATATTATTTTTTTTGAATATTTTCATCCAAAACCCTATTTGCCACTTTTTCTACTTCATCACATTAGTTGTTATATACACCCCCTACAAACTCTTCCATGATTTCTTTTACTTTTATTTTATATTCTTCTAACTTATTTTTATCATTCAATCTACATCCACATCTTGCACTATCCCTTCTACTTTTATTATTATTTTTTATAATATTACTAGCTATTTCTATTATAAAGAAATTATGATCACTATTACATACTTTTTGTGCAGAGAGTACAAATCAGCTACTGCTATTAGTGTCAGAATGATAGAGTTTGGATTCACATGGAAGTAAAAGGCCTGCTTTTCTGTGTTTTCTTTTATTATAACTTTAATGTATATTTATCCCTGACAAAGTAAAATATAAAGCTGCTTTGACAGGGTAAATCAAAATCTTGTTTGATAGACAAATTCTATGAAGACTATAGAAATATTAATATTTTTTTTCATTTTTGATACAACTTTTGATATTTAAAATTGCAGTTACATTGTTGATAGAAATGTTTATTTGAAGACCATTTATATAAAAAGAGATGGCAAATTAACAGTGCAATAATAAGAGTACTAATAGTAGTAACAGGGGTGGCAGAAACATCAATGGTAGCAGTAAAAATAAAATATGTACTAATGTTTAAGGATAATTGAGGGAATTCTAGATAATTCATTTGCAAATGACTCAAACCATTTTTTTTTATCTATTTATTGTTTGAGCATTTTAGCCAACAAATTCCAACATTTGATATTCTGTTCTCCCAATATGCTGCAGGTTGATCCTATTTTTCTTATATTATTTGATGATCTGTACTTATGGCTAACTACATTTCTTTTTCCTTCAGCCACTGCTACTATTATTGCTATTTTTATTTTGTATTCTCTACTGGCAATCTTCTTTTTTATAGACATAGCCTGATATTCAATTATTTTATTTTAATTTTTTTTTTACTTTTTTTTAAAAATAAGCAATAACATATTGTCCAATTCTTGAACAACATTAGTATTTTATTTTGTTTTTCAATAAGCAAGTTCTATGGTTTAAAATAACACTATCAAGATTAATCTATTTTAACTCAAAGTTTAAAAAAAAACAACATGTTTTTATTTTAAAAAATGTAATTAAAATACAAGAGAAAAGCTAATTATTATTTTTTTTTTAACATAGTCACATAAAAAAAACTTTATTATTTTATATCTAATTAAAGAAATAAATTGTAAGATTTAAATAAAAAATATTTAAGAATTTTTTTTTTTGTTCTGATAGCCAACCCTATATATATCGTACTACTTTTGATAATAATAGCATGACCTTAGACATATTGAAATGAAAAAAAAAAAATTAACCATTCTCATCAACACACACACGCACACACACACACATATATATAATCTATTGTACAATCACATCGTAATACTACAAAAATCATATATGAAGAAAAAGGAAAGTGATTAATAATTTCAAAATTAATATTATTCATAATCAATAGTTTAATTTGACAAGTTTAGACAAGGAAGATAAAATCATCTTAATCTTTGTATTGTGTGAGTACGCAATACTATCACATAAGTATATATGATTAGCATATACTTTATTATTTTTTTATATAATAGTTTTAATAAAATTAAAACAAGCAGAAATAACTATTTTCATTCATTGATATAATACTTATTGTTTAAACTAATAAAGTTCATTAACGTAAAACATTGACAAAGAGATAATCTTTAAAGTCAAGTCACAACCTAGCAATTAATACAAAGGAAATGAAATTAAAAATTCAATTATTCATTATTAAATATAATTAATAATTATAGAATGTAGTCAAGCATTGGTGGTCGTGTGTCAGCACAACCACCTTCCAAGCAATTGTCCCAGGTTTTTGGGTTTGCTTCCCGGCCGATGCTTTGACACGTGAAAAAACAAACAAACTATAGAATGTAAAAATCATGAAAATCAAATGATATGCAGTAAATGCCACTGGAAGTTGATTCTGCTATAAATACTGTATCAAAATTTTTATTAAATCTTCTATCTTTTGTCAATGTACTAGCTACTTCATACAATAATTTTTACTGTGTTCGAATACTTATAAAAGATAAATCAACAAATTGAACGATTTACTTATTAAAGAAAAGTTTTTTTAGACAACAAATTCTAATATTACCCAAATGGAAGAGTAAATAAATCTCTTTATTAATATTATTCGTATTTTCTAAACGAAATTATATATATATTATTAATTAAAAAGCTTATAAAATCATTCTAAATTGGAATTCTGAAACAGATAAACTTTTTCAGAAAACATTTATATATTCAAACCAATATTAATTTAAGAAGAATATATCTATAAAACAATGCCCTGTGAGTAAATTTCACTTGTCATCAGATACATAATGCTATTGTTTTAACCAAAAATAAATGTAATTGCTTATT